>VDFB02391056.1:0-17236 GCA_007258455.2 Sequoia sempervirens | reverse complement strand
TTTAGTGACTAGTACAAGATTGGAAATCCAATCTGCATAGTTGATAGATCTGATGAAACCAACGTCTAAGAGTTTCTTGAGTTCTACCTTGACTAATAAAGCAATCTGTGGGTGCATTTTTCTCAATTTTTGTTTCACTGGTTTGGCACCGTGTTGTAAGGGCAAATGATGCAGAACAAGGTCAAGATCCAAACCTGACATATACGCATATGACCAAGCAAAATTTATCTATCTCTATGCAAAGAAGTTATGGAACTCAGGATGCTCTTCTATTGTCAATGACGCTGCAAAATAAACCAGTCGAGGATTCTCTTTGGTACCTATGTTGACTTCTACTGATTCTTCCATGAGCATGGGTGACTTTTCCTGTGCAACAGGGAGAATGTTCAAACCTCCATCCTTAGGTGCCTCAGAGAGGTTTTCACCTTCGAATGCGTCCTTTCTTTTTACTTTTTCATTGTCTAAAGGTGCCTTTTGGTTTTCACCTAGAGACTCATCCTTTTTATCTTGTTTATTCTTTTTCTCATTTTTGCGACTGGAGGGTTGAATAGATTCCCCAAAATATGCTTTGTTGTCCAAGTCAATAGTAAAACTAGCCTTATGATCACCATTTGGTATGCCTTCTCGTAATCCCAGGAACTCAGCAATTGCTTCATCGTTCTCAAACATATCTAAGATGGGTATGTCTTGTTGGTCCCAATCAATGAGTTGGGGATAGACTAAGGGCATGTCATTGTCAGAGTTATCAAAATTTAATGGAGTCAAGGTAAAGATTGAATTATTCATGTGGTTACAAAATTCTTGTACCAGGTCCTTTTTGCTCTTAGGTTTAGGTCTAGGTGGATGGATAGGTGGGCCTAATGCCAAGGTTTGACTATCAAAAATAGGTGGTTCAGGTTGCCACAAGGTAGGGTCAAGTGATTCCCAATAGTAGTGTTTAAACCATTCCTCTTTTGTCATTTTCTTTGGTGGACAGTAATTCAAGGGATTGGGTGAGGAACTTAGCATCAAGTCAAGTTCTCCAAATAACTTGTCAAGATCCATGGAAGAAGTAGAGGATAGGGAATCCCACTCATAATCGTTAGAGTCGGGGGAATAATAATGATATTGGTCCATTGGTTCATGAGATGTCTTAACATCTTCTGAAGCACTTACTTCCTCAAGTAAGGGTAATGGGGTATTAGGAACACCAATCTGAATCAGTTGAAACCCTAGCCCTACTCCCTTTGGCCACTAAGAAACAAATATTGGTTCAATCCTGCCATCTTGGTTTAAGCCTAAACCACTCTATCCATCATATCCTTTGTTTTGCATGATTTTGAAACCCTTTCCATATAGACTTGTAGGAATATGAGCAAGAGGGGTTCTTCATCATCTTCCCTATACAGCCAGGAAGTGACATCTTCTGTATCTACGGCCTCTTTGCTTAATTCACCCCATTTAGTAAAAGTTGTTGTGGGAGGAATGTGTATAGTGACAATAGATTGTCTCCTATCCAATGTAGGTAAACCATATGACTTAGGAGGAATCAAATGGCTAACACAATAAGAATTTTTCATGTAATACTCCCCACAACCCTTGTCTTGGATCTCAACCCTAGGAGTGGTAGGAATTGAGGGTGAAATAGGTGTTCAAGTAAGTGTGGTTGGATCAACATAGGAGGATGAATTGGATGAGGAAGCCTCTTGGTTTACTAGCACCTGGCATTGGGGGATCTCTTTTAGATTGGTGCAATACTGGAAAGGATTTGGATCACCATATATAGTTATTTCTATGCCATTGTAAGGGAATTTAAGACACTAATGGTATGTGGAAGGGACTACCTTCATGGCATGAATCCATGGTCTACCTAGTAGAAGGTTATAAGGGAGGGTGAGATCCAAGACCTAGAACTTTGTCTCCATTACCGCAGGACCAATTCTAATAGGAAGTGTTACGACTCCCTTTGACTTTCTTTCCTCATCATCATAAGCTTTAATGACAATACTCTTGGTTATTTCCATGCATGCTTCTGAGATACCTAAAGCCTTAATTAATTTTAAAGTGTACATATTTAACCTTGCTCCTCTATCTTCCAAAACTCGTCTAACTTTGGTGTCATCAACAAGGACTTCTAGATGTAAAGGGTCATTGTGGTTCATCTTTTCAGTTGCATAGTCCTGTTCAAAAAATGCGGCATGGTGATTATTGGTCAAGTAGCCTACCATTTCCTGGAAATGATTGACATCCAGATCGTTAGGGACCGTGGTGTTTTGTAAAGCCTTATCAAGGATAGACTGATGTTCAGGGGAAATACATAACAATTCCAAGATTGAGATTTGGGTTGGAGTCTTTCCCAACTGGTCAAGAAGGTTAGATTGTAACTTGGAAGGTTGAGGTGTTTGCTGTGATGGAGGGCCTTCAATAGTGAATTTAGTATGATGAGTATTGACAGCACACTCAGGATTAGTATTGATGATAATGGTATTGATATTCTCATCGGCAGCGCGAAGGCAATTAATGATTTTTCCACCATTATAATCATGATTGACACTGGCATAGTTGGTTGACATATTGGTCTTAGTACTCGAACTGGGGACAGTTCCTTTCCCATGGTCATGTAGTGGATCAAAAAATACTTGATGATCAGTGTTTGATGACTTTTGTTTTTGTCCACTAACTTCAATAATTCTCTTTTCGACAAGATCCTGTATGATATTCTTCTGTTGTCAATAGTTTTGTAGGTTATGCCCCTTAGTTCTATGATAATCACAAAAGGCATTATCATCCCACCAAGTTGGTTTAAATTGTCCTGGATCGTATTGTCTTGGATCCTATAGCTGTATGAGATTATGTTGTAACAGTTGTTTGAACACTGACTCAATGGGTCCCCCTAAGGGAGTGAATTCATGTTTTTCAAATCTCCTTGGTTGTGGATGTTGAGTATTTTGGACCACGTTAGGAGGTTGATTAACAGCATTAAGCATGTTGGAAAAAGTATGAGGTCCTTGTAATGTGAGGAGGGGGCCTACTTGTAGCATTTTAGCATCAACCACCCCATCATTGGTGACATTTTTGTTACGAGACCAGAATCTGTTTCTGTTAGTGGGGGTGTTTTGTGCGATCAGGTTTCTATTGGATGTTGATGTCTTGAGTTCCCCCTTTTCAATGAGATCCTTCTCTATTATAACCCCTTTTTCCACTATTTCTGAAAAAGATGTACAACAATGTACTCTTAAGTTACTCCTGATTTTTGCATTAAGGTTTTCTTGAAAGATTGTAACTTTTTGTTTTTTGGGTATCTCGACAGGACACCTACTAGCTATAGTTCTCCATCTCTAGAAGAAAGCAATGAATGTTTCCCCTTTTTCTTGCGTTGTGTGACACAAAGTTGCTATATTTATCTCATGGTCTATATTGAAGGCGAATTGTTCCACAAATTTCTCAACCAGTTCACCCCAAGATCTAATGTCAGAATCTAGACCCGAAAACCACTCTAGTGCAATTCCTACAAGACTCCTTGGAAATAGTCTCATAAGATACGTGGGGTCATAAGCGACATCTATGCATATGGTAGAAAATTCCCTTATATGTTCTATTGGATTTCGTTTGCCATTGTACTTAGGGAGATTCGGTATGACATATCCGTGAGGGAAAGGGGTCATGTACAATGATCTATCAAAGGGGAATGGGCATATGTCCTTTGTTGAAAATGATTTCTTAGTTGACATCGACATGTTATCCATTTGCATTTGTAATGCCTGCATTTGTGTTTGTAAGATGTCAACTTGGGTCAAAGATGTGCTAGGGGGATTATGCAGATCCATGTATGTGTTCTGAAATCCAAAGTCTCGTGATGGGTTTCGATTAAACATTGGCATCTGAGGTGGATTAGGATTCAGAATGTTGGTAAATGTGTTCTGGTCTGGAATCTGCATAAATTGGTGTTGACCTAGGATCTATGTAAATGGATTATGAGTCCCACTTTGGGAAAAGGGGTTTTGATTGGGAATCTGCGTAAATGATTAAGGTCCACCGATTTGAGAAAATGGATTATGAGTACCAGTTTGGGAGAGTAGATTATGACTCAAAAACTGTGTGAATGGATTTTGATTGCCATATTGGAAGGAGGGAATGTCGGGCCCTGTTTGTGTAATCGGTGATATAGTACTAGTGATTGGAGCACTAGGTATAGCCATCGACTATGGTATGGTACTCATGATACCAGCATGAGGTATGGTCATTGACTGTGAACTTGTGGCAGTGACATAAGGTCTAGAGGCTAAGGTTTTAGGTCTTTTACTCCCAACAAGAGGACTGAAGGGAGTGGATGATGAAGTCGCTATAGTGAAATTAAATCCCAATGTCTTGCTAGATGTACCAAATGGGGATGTATGGACTGTCGTACTCTGTGTAGGTGTACCAGATGGCATGGTAGTGCTAACCTGAGGTATAATAGTACTAGTAGTCATGGTATTTGTCCCTTGTGTAGGTTGAGTTTGTAAGGTGATGATATCAAATCCTAGAGGTAAGGTAGCACCTTCAGCTAGCAATTTGGCTAAGTATCATTGTCGATCATTTGCTAGGTACTCATCTATGAAAGAGGAAAACTCAAGGTCATGTGTGGTAGCCTCTATGTCCTCTACTACAATATATTTCCTTGAGTGTTTCTAGTGGTGAATTTTTCTAATAAAGTCTTATGAGGTCTTGAAGAAAATGGATTGATGAATTCATTTGGGTTCGACATGTTTTCTCTCTCTCTCTTCTCTTAGACCTAGTTTCAACCATGTAAGACAAGCTCAATATGCAGGAAATGCAAAACTATATCTATGAACATTATGACCCTAGTCTATGTTTTTGGGATTTTCGTATGCAAAATAAGGAATGTTTTAGGATGACACTAGCCCAAAATCTAAAGATGCAAGGCCTAAGCAAAATAAGGAAAGTTCTAGGATGACACTAGCCTACGATCTAAAGATGCCAAGTCTAAGCAAGGTTCTAAAATAGTCAATTATATAAACCTTAAGATGAAGGGACCAAATACCTAAATTCTAACCAAGGCTTCAATTTAGTTTAAGTCAAAGAACCAATGTAGGACGAGGATCAAAGACAAGTTGAGCTTCCTAACTAGACTGATGAGCTAGGAGGACTCTGTGTAGGACAAAGGATATACTAATAAAACTAGGTTCAATGATAGATTTCATTGACGCTATGGATTTTCTATAGTGTAGATGGTGAATTAGTCCTAAAGTTTCTAAAAGTGACCTTTCTAGAAGTTTAATGCAAGGTAATATGTACCCTAAGATGAAACTAAACTCTAAATGAAGACAACTATGGTAATGACTAAATGACCCTAAAGGATGCAAAATTGAGCAAATCATTTTAGGTTTCTGTTCAAGGACTGTTTGTGTAAGGACAACTGAAACTGGTATAATCATGTTGACTGGACCGTGACTATGAATTCTGGTTTTCTGATAATCAGACAGATGTGTCGCGGGATCTCACAGATTCGGTTCATAATTAACAGTTGCAATTTTCCAGTGATCAATTGTGTTTCTCTAGTAAAGTTCAGTTTGACTCTAACAGATGCGGTTAACCTTCTAACAGATGCGACTCATACTGACTATTGTGACTCAGAATATAACGCATGCAATTTTTGCAAAGCAATTGCAAGTTAAACTGGCAGATGCGACTCTACTCTAGATAGATGTGACTGATACTAACAGATGCGAATCACAGCTAAACAAATGCGACTCGTGATAATAGATGCGACTCAAAATTCAACAGATGCGACTCCTGATAACATATGTGACTCGTATTTTAACAGATGCGACTCTAAAAATCAACTATGAGTTTCTGGTGAACAGTTGCGACTCTCTATGTAATTTCAGTGATGAGATTTAAACTGACTCCATTTTTCATGATCAAATTATGATAGTCAAAGAAAATCATAAGACAAAGTGTTTTCAATTTCGATTTTGGACTCAAAGAACGTTTAAATTGATAACAGACAAGCACATCCTAATAGGCCAAAGGCCTAGGGTTTGTATCTTGGTATAGCCCACCTATTATAACCCAGATTGGTGATGAACACCTTTCCTTCTCGAGAGCGGATAGCTTAGAAATTTGGTGGCATTGGTTCCCCTCCACGACTCATTAACATTTTTCAAGCACACCAATTTCAAATTCTTTTGGTAATGGCCTCCCAAGAACTACTATCTCTACTCAAGGGGATCAATAGTGAGTATCTTTGGGCATGATACTGTACCCTGCACTATACCAAGCAACGGCCACAAATAGGTTGGTCTCTAAAACAAAAGGTATTCAATTCAGGCATTCCATTCATAGGGCATGATCCATGCAGCAAGAGTCCCCTTTTGAATCCATCTCGTCGGAACCATACATGTGATTCTTAAACTTTCCCCAAGAATCCTCTTTTATATACCTGCTAGAAGTCCCTCGAGTTCAGGGTGCTACCAGTCTGAGTTGTCCTGGGGTGAGTACTTTTTCCCACCAAAACAGGCCCAAGTTCTAGAGTTGGTAACCATTTCTCTTACACCCAGGATCACACAGATGTGCAAGGGGAGAGGATACTTTGATGTACCAAGTCGTGAGGGTAACCAGACTTGTGCTTTCGCACCAAACACAGTAGACACTTGTTAATTTTAAACCAAATGAAAGATTTTTTATGCTACCAAACAATCTATTTCAAAATTAACTAGGGTCTTCGACAAACTTCCTACAGAAAAACTCATTAGTAATTTTCAATATTGTCTTCGTGAATCATCTTACAAAAGTTTGTTAACTCCAAAAAGCCACAAGCTGAAAATCAGATATTAGTAACACATAAATTAATTGAAAATTTTAGATTTTTGAAAACAGAAATAAAATTTTACCAGTCAATTGCATCATTGTGTCACCAGTCAAATGTGTCATTTCTTCTTCAATTGTGGCTCAGTAAATCAATTGCAGTTCAGGAAATTTCAGATGCATCATGGTTTTTTAGTCAGATGCGGTTCAGGAAGTCAATTGCGTCACTTCGTCAAACTGATGCGTCGTTCTGTACAAAAAACCTGCAAAAAATGAAAAATAAAAGATCTACAGATTCGTGAAGATGGTGTCTTCACGTCAGGTTCACCAAATGTAACGCCATAGAAAGTGCACAATAGAAAACAAGAGATTAGAAGCAAACATGCATGCAATACTAAAATCTAAAATGCAAATCTAAATGTTAAGCAACAAAGAACAAAGGAAAGTAAAAACATAATTAAAATTGAAACAATCTCACCAATTTCAAACATATTTCCATGATTCATCTCGATTGCCCTTCTCCATTTGCTTGTGTAGTATAATTGCCCTCAGATTTTTTGTAATTTATGCAAGTATAGCCTAAGATAGTGATTAGCAAAATATCGAAGATTCAAGATTAAGTTCTCTCAAAAGTCATAAGATTTCGTGAGAGATTGAAATGAAGAATGACAAATCAATTTATAGAAAATATATTATTCGAATGATAGGTCATGATTGAAAGATCAACGAACGGTTGAGATTGACAGACTAGACATGCATTCTGATAACTGTTAGTAGTGACATGAGTGATACAAATTAGAAATAGAATTAAAGATTAAATAAATGATTTAATCTTTAGTTCGATATTCAAAAACAAAAGAAATATCTTTGCATGACAAAGATGAAGAGTGATTATAACGACTCCCTATTTGAATGCACACACGAGGTTTAGTTAATTAAATAAGAATATTTAATTAATCCGCATGTACACGCAATTGAGTTAGAACTAGACGATTGAATGATCTGAAGAAGAGATTACTCGAGAATGCCACTCAGACATCAAATCAAAAGTTAACTGAGCGATTAAAATAGATGTTGAGTCAAGTAAAAGTGAATACTTAGATAACTCACATAATTATCTAAAATCTAGAAGAATGCGTTAAAATAGAATTAATGAATTAAATAATTCATTTAATTCAAGATTCGATATTTGGAGAATAATTAAATAAATAATATTTATTTAATTAAGTAATGAAGGGATTTTAAATGAATAATTAAATAAATAAAGAATTTATTTAATTATAGGTGAAATATGATAAAGGTAAATTAAATAAGAATTTATTTAATTTAACAAGAAGAATAAGGTTAATTAGTAACATAATTAAATAAAAAGTGTTTATTTAATTAATCAGATAGAATAAAGAAAAATGTGAATTAATTAAATAATTAAGATTATTTAATTAATAAAATAAATGAAGAATATAGAGAATAATTAAATAATTAACATTATTTAATCATGACCATGAAGAATACAAAATATGAAGAATATGGAAGTCGCAGGCCTAAAACCAGATTTCGGTGTCTACAGTTGGTGATGTAAGTTGTGAACAAGGAAGTGCTTTCTTGTTTGATCATTTATCTTCTTCTATCCCTTTTGTTGGTTTTGAAGTTATTACTGAACATTTGCATAAGGATAGCGTAAATGCAACTATACATGAAATTGAAAATGTGAAGACACTCATAGATGCATATGAGGACCTTTTTTTTGGGTCTTCAATTCATAGTCTTTCTCATCAGCAGTATGCTTCAGATATTCATGTTGATGTAGTAGGAGATAATGTTGAGTGTGATACTCCTTGCAATAGTGAATGTGTTTTGAACACTCATTGTGAGGGATTTGTTGCAAGTAAATTTTTAGTCATCTGAGCCTGCATTTGAAGCTTTTTTGTGTGATAATATGAAGAATGATGATAAATTTTTCTTTGAACCTAAGATGGAAAACATTATTTTTGTATGGGATTCTGACATTTCATCTGAATTCCATGATGTGAATGAAGATGAGGGTATTTGGAATGTTGATAAGTCTTGTTTTCATAACCTTGAGACATATGATAATATGATTAGGTTGTGTTGTTGGGTTGATGATGAAATCACTTTTGATGTAATTCAGTTGAAGGAGTTACAAATGTGTCAACATTATTTCCTTAATATGAAAGAGGATTGCACATTGTTTTTGAGGCATGATATCTTTTCTGAGTCTAATCATTATGAGGGGGTTAGTAAATGTGATAAGATTGTGTCTTCATATAGTCTTAATCACTATCCTCGTATTTTTTCACTTGCCATAGAATCAGAAAATGAAATGAAAGGAAGTGATGTGGCCTATATGATTTGGTTTTCATGTGACAGTAGATTTAAACATGGAGTGAGTTGTCACTTGTTCAAAGGTAGCTTAACACTTTTTTTTGTAGGAAAGAAGTTACTCATGTTGTTGTGGTATAATAGAGGAAAGTATGGATTGAAGGAGATCACCTCCTCTAATAGATTAGTGTTTTATAGGGGTAAGTATTGACTTTCCTATTTCATTTGGTGGCCTAGGGGCTGTTCGAACCGGAATTCTCATAAAAAATTCTAAGTATTTTATCATTTAAAATCCAAAATTCCCATTCTTATTTTCATAATAAATCACATTATCGCCTTTTAAGGTCATTTTTACCCTTTATCATGTTACCGCTATCACATTAGCCATCCCTCATAACACCCATATCATACCTCCCTACCACAGATCATCCCCAAGTAGCTCAGAGTATGACGGTGAGAGCAGCCACTACTATATACCACTATACTGCTATACCTCAGGGGGTCAAGACATAGCCCGTGGTAGAGTAGTACATTCAACATAGGTACTAAGGAGACACTGTGATACTATAGAAGAGAAAAAGGTAGCCCACAATAGAGCAATACATTGAAGAAGGATACTAAGACAAACTGTGATATTGCAGAGTAAAAAGTGACACGAGGCAGTGCAGTAACCAAGCCGTTGGGTCGTTTAAAACATACCAATCACATCAGTCAACATCAAAATATAAAATTGAGCTTGATACAAAGATTTGAATTGTGTGAATTTATGAGTCAGGAGTAAATGCATCTTGGTGTTAAAATACACAAAATAAGTTGAGATTTTTCATTCATTACAACTAAAACCAAGTTATAGACGAGCTCAAATTGCAGGAGGAAAGGGAATTCTTCAAAGTGAGTTCTATTCCCAGGTAATTTTTTCTCATCATCTTCTCTGAATTTCATAAAATGGCACCAAAGAAGAGTGAAATAGGAATTAAAAAGGATGAGGCCAAAACCAGTAAACCATCATTGCAATCCCTGTTGCTTTCCTTGTTGCCTGGTTTAGTAGACAAGGGACCTAAAAAAAATTTCAGAGACTTAGCTCAAGGCTATAGGGACCCCATTATACCTCAATTGGGTTGGAACCTCTATTGGTAATTCTATCAAAAAAGGAACGACAAGGTTCTAACATCAAACCCATGGACCCTAGATTTGGCTAAGTTAATTGTCCCTAATGTTTTCATTGATATTGAGCTAATCAAAGCCCTTACCAACAACTACCATGCCCCAACCAAAACTATTAGGCTTCCAAATGGTGGGTGCTTAGTTGATGTTATGAGAGATGCTATTATAAAGTGTTTTAACCTGAATAAACAAGTTGTAACAGAGGTGAATTTAGTGAAATTGGATCAAGAGTATAAGAGATTGAGAAGAACATATCAAAGTGATGAGCTCCCCCTATAAGACTTAGAATTTCAAGTTTATTTCAAGAATACCTATCATCCATTGTGTCAAGCCTTGGGGATAGATGCAGAGGAGCATATACCAATATGGTTGATGAGAATGGCCATGATAATTCAACATTCTGAGTCGAATGTAGAGTTTTATTTTGCATCCATAATTGAGGAAAAAATACATGAGGGTTTGTTGCAAGTTAGGGAAGATAAGGCCCCTATTACTTTTAGGAAATATTCTTTATTATGTCACTTAGTCCTGTTGAACATAGCTCGAAGCGATTCCACGTGTTTGGGTGCAAAAGAGGACCATGCCTAGTGTAAACATTCCCTTTTTAATGCGTTGGAATAGTCCATTTGGTCGCACGAGTTGCAGAACGAAAATTGCACCACCTTGCAACTTTCCACTACTTCCATTTGACACTTTTTCCATCAACTAAAAATTGGACACCACGGGAAAACCACTCCAAGATAACCAAAACTGAGAGAGGTTATTGTAGAGGGGCCCAACATGATCCCATAGGATTAGACAAAAAAAATTTAAGCGTCACGGTGTTTGAGTAACCTCATGCTGAAGTTTGTAGCCATTTTTCCCTTCGGACCCTTAAGGAATCGATCCGGTTGAACATGGCTCAGAGCAATTTCACATGTTAGGGTGCAAAAGAGGACCATTCCTAGTGTAAAAATGTCTATTTGAATGTGTTGGAATAGTCCATTTGGTCGCACGAGTTGTAGAACAAAAATTGCACAACCTTGCAACTTTCCACTACTTCCATTTGACACTTTTTCCATCAACTAAAAACTGGACACCACCGGAAAACCACTCCGAGATAACAAAAACTGAGAGAGGTTATTGTAGAGGGACCTAATGTGATTCCATAGGATTAGACAAAAATTTTCTAAGTGTCACGGTGTCCGAGTAACCTCGTGCTGAAGTTTGCAGCCATTTTGCCCTTTGGACCCTTAAGGGATCGATCCAGTTGAACGTAGCTCGAAGCGATTCCGCATGTTTGGGTGTGAAAGAGAATGATGCCTAGTATAAAAATTCCTATTTGAACGCATTGGAACAGTCCATTTGGTCACGAGTTGCAGAACAAAAATTGCACCACCTTGCAACTTTCCATTGCTTCCATCTGACACTTTTTTTATCAACTAAAAACTGAATACCACAGGAAAACCACTTTGGGATAACAAAAACCGAGATAGGTTATTGTAGAGGGGCCCAATTTGATCCCATAGGATTAGACGAGAAGTTTCTAAGCATCACGGTGTCTGAGTAACCTCATGCTGAAGTTTGCAGCCATTTTGCCCTTTGGACCCTTAAAGGATCGATCCGGTTGAATGTAACTCGGAGTGATTCTGTGTGTTTGGGTGCAAAAGAGGACCATGCCTAGTGTAAAAATTCCTACTTGAACACATTGGAACAATCCGTTTGGTTGCACAAGTTGCAGAATGAAAATTGCTTGCACTAGACGACCAAATTTGCTTGTAAGTGTTAAAACACTAAATCGGGTGTAACATGCAAACCAAAATGAATCTTTACAGGATAAATACATTTTAGGGTACCCATTTTGGGCATTAAAAACATATATTGATTTTAGATACACTTGTTTTGGAGCACATGCCTGCTGTCCCAATTTCTTTGCTTCTAAAGAACCCCAAACATGCAGTGAGTTTTGTTTGTTTTGTATGTATTTTTCTTAAAGAGGCACTTAGGAGTGATGGAAATGGTTGTAATTAGTCTATACAAATCTGAATCAGGGCTTTGGGGTGAAGGGGTGAGCCTAGGTAATCAAAATCCTAGTGTGATCAACAAATTAAGCCTCTTGGGGACAGTGATACATTGGTCCATGGTTGTTCTTCCATCCACTGTCAAAAGGTGAGACTTTGGGGTCTTGTAGAGGCATATCATAGTTGCCTAAATTCAGTAGTTTGAGCCTGGTATAGGCTTGTGGGTGGATTTTATTTAGACTGTCCTACCTTTCAAAAATCTGTTGTCCCACCAAAACTAGGCCTGAATAGCCCCCTTTTCCAAAGCAACCCTATTCAAAACTTATCACCTGACCATGAAACTTTCTACAGTATCTTAAATTGTTCCCAAACCAAGTATTTTCCAAGTTTTAATCTCCTATGACACCCTTAACACACTCAAACACAAAACCCTCATGAAATTGCTCCAAAAACTAGGGCCTCTTGAAAAATTGACTTCCACACACTTTCAGAATCTTCTCTTTGACTTTTCACCATTAAATTATCATTCCTAAACACTTTCAACTCAAAAACATGCCCCTCATTAAGGTAGATCTCCTAATGCTACACTTTAGGCATCATTTTCATGCAATTTCCAATGTGAAATCTCAGTGTACACCCTATCATTCCTCCTTCCTGCACATTATTTTGTTAGATCTCTATTATACATGTAAGGATTGATCCATTTCACAAGTCACAACAACATTCTTTCATGAAATGGATCAAATATCCGATGGTAAAAATTGTTCCTTGACCAAACTCTTCATCCTTTCCCATATAGAAACTTTTGCCAACCCTCTAGCCATCCTATCATTCTGAAAACTAGTCCACCATGTCAGTGTTGTACCTCTCAAATTTGTCTTAGCAAACTTAACCTTCCTCTCTTCTTCCATCTCTTCAAACTCAAAATAGTTTTCTAAGGCATCAAGCCATCCTAACACCTCTTCACTATCCATCTTCCCCTAATAGATAGGCAACTCTATGTGACTCTTTCCTCCATGACCTTGTGTTGCTTTCAACAATCTTATAAACTTCCTTTCCTCAGGGTCTTCTATCTCATCTGCTGGTTGTCTTTGAGTTACCCCTCACATGCTCTTCTTCTTCATCATTGTCTTCTTATTCTCCTTGTTCTCCTCGCCTATTTCTCTCAAGGCTATTGATCCTAGCCTGCATAGCTATTGATCAAGGCTATTTATGGAATGAAAGTAGACATTGCCATGAGTTTTGATCCTAAAGGGTATATCAGTAAAATGAGGGTAGAGAGGGGTAGATCTCATATCTACCATCATTTCCATGCATCTAATGATGTGATAAGGAACCTCAAAACTAATAAGGAGGTCAAAGAAAGGAAAAGGAAATGGATGTTCATGGTCCAAACAAAATAGAAGAGGATAAAAATAATCATGCTTATGTTATTCCTTTGCAAAGTACACAAGTCCCATGGAAATGATGGAGAAAATGTTTGTTGCCATGGCATATGGGAATTTTTCCAGTATGATTAAGTTGGCAAAGCAAGAGAAAAAGGGATGGAAGTTAAACAACTTGTTCAACAACAAGCCTTGTCAATAGAATCATCAGCACAAGTTGCTCATAGCCAATCAATACAAACTCTTGATGCACCCTTGGTTGATTATTCAAAGAATCCAAAAGAAAGGGAGAGTGTGCAAGAGGAGACTATGAAGAATGTTCCTAGAGATGAGGAAGTGAACTAACACTTCCCTTCTCCCCAAATCAATCAAGGTGATGAACAATTTCCTAAAAATAGGCTAGCAATTAATTTTTATGATGAGAACTCTGTTCCCAATGATGTCAAAGTATTAGCTTGTAGCTAGTTCATGGATGATGATACCTTTGTTACTACAAATGACTTTAGAGACTTCATCATCAAAGTGAAGAAAAATGAACTTAATGAAAAATTGGATAATGAAAAGGAGTTGACCCATCTACGTATGAAGAGGTCACTCAACAAGTTATCTAATAAATAGATTTTCATGCTTATAGAATCACTTTGGAAGAAGGGAGGAGATTAGTTAAAGAAAGTGGTATTCTTGTGTTTCTGATAGGGAGGGGGTTGGAGGAATCAATCACAGATTCCTGCTCTAGGTCTTGCTTGCAAGACCTCCTTGGTGTTTTGGCTTTCCACCTTAACCTATAGGACCCTTCTCAAATTTAGGTACCCCTAGTTTTTCTGGCCAACCCCACTTCTATCACAATTCCATTCACCAAGCTAACCTTGGTACTGCCTCCAACTCTTCCTTAGCCCTTAATCAATCCTAAAGGATAACCTATCCTGAACTCTCCATTAGTTCTTGCAGGGGTGTGGGAATGTCTTTAATGGCTTCAAACCAACCTCCTAGGGTACTTGAAGCTTTAATGGATTGATATAGCATCAAGACCTGTGTAGGATGTAGAGTGGTGTTTCTACAAGCTTTGTGTGTCATTAGATAGTCGTTTTATTCATTTTCAAGCACTGTTTGTAAATAAATTGGATTCCACACTATTGCTAGTCTGAACCAAGCAGTCTCTAGCAAATGGAGGTTTAGATCACTTTCCCACCATACAAATTGTACGGCCCTTTGGGAATAGTGACTAGACTCCATGTGTAAATATGGTAGGATTTAGGGTTTGTGTGAACACAAGAGTTGTTGGCAAAGTCTTTCCCTAGGCGAGCTAGGAAGAGTCCAACTAGGGAAGACAAGAAGTGCAGAGCACATAACTTGCAGGGGTGACCAGTTCTTGATAAATTGCTTTTTGGAGGAGGTAGGCAAGTGTCTTACCTAGTTTCCACATGAAGAAGAAAGCTCCATCAGTTCAATTGATGTGAGAAAAAGTTGACAGTTTGAAAACAGCCAGAAAATGGCTTAAAACCCTAGGAAATGACCATTTTCAAGTTGAAGCATTATACGGACAATTAAATCTTAGGACCTCAAAAATATTTGAGAGGTGTTCATATGGGACAAGGACCTCAAAGAAAGATTGAGGTGGTATTTTGAAATGTTTGAGTAATAACCAGTTGTTTTGGTGATGGAGACGTAATTTGGGGTCATGGACTAGTAGCCTTCTTAACCCTAGATGAGGGTTTGGTGAAACCAATGAAAAGGTGGAGTTTTGGTGAACCTTCAGGAACCCTAGGAGGTTGGTTTTAAGCCATTGAAGACATATCTACACCCCTGCAAGAACTAGTGGAGTGTTGAGGATAGATTAGCCTTTAGGGTAGATTAAGGGCTAAGGAAGAGTTGAAGCATTGCACCAAGGTTAACTTGGTAGATGGAATTGTGATAGAAGTGGGGTTGGCCAGATAGACCAGGGGTACCTAAACTTGAGAAGGCTCCTATAGGTTAAGGTGGTGAAACAAAACACCAAGGAGGTCTTGCAAGCAAGACCTAGAGTAGAAATCTGTGATTGATTCCTCCAACCCCCTCCCTATCACTCTTCTTCATCATTTTCTTCTTGTTCTCCTTGTTCTCCTCGCCTATTTCTCTCAAGGCTATTGATCCTAGCCTACATAGCTTCTCTCTCCCTTCTCCATTGCCTCTCTTCCCTTGCTTTAGCCTGCTCTCTTGCTACTTGTTGTTCTCTTCTTTCCCTTCTCTCCCTTTCCAAGGTTTCCCTCAACTCCTCCAACTCTCTTGCTAACTGATTTTTAGGTGCCATTGTTGATTCTTCAATCCCTATAGGACCTAATTACTGATCTAATACCACTATGATGTAGATGATATGGGACTCAAAACAAAACTCAACCGCTTGAAGGTTTTTTCAATGAATTAATCTCAACCATGTTCTAAACAACGTTAAGGAAAGAAGCCTCAAAGTGCACTTATGACTCCAATCTTTCTCCTATGGACCCAAACCCTTGTAATTCCCTTAAGGGACACAAACAAACTTTTCTTTAATTTTTTTTAGAGCCCCAAACCTCTGACTCAAACAAAAACCCACTTTTCCACCTTGACTAGGCTTCCAGCCAACTAGGCCTCCAACGGTGGTTTTTTTGACTTTTCTAACAACTTTTCCAAAAGACTCACCAAAATAATGATTGAATTAGGTGTGTTTTTTGATGCTACACAACATACCAAAATATTGATAGCACTTGTTTCAGACCAAACCTTTCAAAAATCTGTTGTCCCACCAAAACTAGCCTAAATAGCCCCCTTTTCCAAAGCAACCCTATTCAAAACTTATCACCTGACCATGAAACTTTCTACGGTATCTTAAATTGTTCCCAAACCAAGTATTTTCCAATTTTTAATCTCCTATGACACCCTTAACATGCTCAAACACAAAACCCTCAACAAATTCAAGTTCTAAAAACTAGGCCTCTTGAAAATCTCATTGGACTTCACTATCATTCTTGCATCTTCTCTTTGACTTTTCACTCATTAAATCATCATTCCTAAACACCTTGAAGGAACTTGAAGGAATATTTTCAAGCATGAAATCTAATGAATAGAAAAAATGTTAGAGAGAAGCTAAGGAAGTCAAAGACCTATTAAGAAACCTTATGACAATTCAAGGCATCATACAAACACAATTTGAAGCACACCATTGAATGCAAGGATATAGAGTTTAGAGGAGGTGTTCCAAGGGAATTTAAACTAAAATAGATGATAATGGTAAGATCACTAGTCTTAATGTCCAATTTGAGATGTGTTCCAATTTGAAAGGACCTAATGTCCTAATTTGAAATAGATGACTTTAAAAGGACCTAATGTCCAATTTGAGATGTGTTCCAAACTGGCTTAATGTGATGTAGAGAAAAGGAAGAAATATCTCAATCCACACTCAACTTGACATTAATTTAACAAATTATTGTTTCCCTTACAATTTGGACTCTCTTTCCCTTCATAAAACCTTGAAAGGGCAGACTTTGCCATTGTTGTTTTTGACTAATTGATCACTGAACAATGCAACTTTATCACTCAACTTGA
>VDFB02391055.1:124697-145975 GCA_007258455.2 Sequoia sempervirens | reverse complement strand
AATTCTAGGTCAAAATCTCTTCTCCAGTGGTATAGACAGGTCTCCTACTCACATGTTATCTAGGTTCCTTACTTGAGAAGAAATTTAGCTGCAGCCTCAAGGAAATCAAATAAGACTATCCTTTCCAAGGCCTCAAACTTCAATTTTTCAATCTTACACATTCAACACATTTATCATCCATATTTTATATCTTCTAAGCTTTCCCTTAAAAAACAGTTCTAAATTACATCCCTCCAGATTCCAAAACTCAATTGTAGTGTCAACATAAAAATAAAACTTTCATACCTAGTTCCTCCAATTCTTTTGCTAATATGTTTATCACTGGCCTTATGACTGGTCTATTTAAGCTGGATGCTTCCCTTTTTTCATTCTCTGCAATGCGAATCACTAACAAGTCAATCAAGGATGACATTTTGCTTCCTTTTACCATGTCTACTTCACAAGTTATAGCAGTTTTGATACTAGGGCCCAAGTGTTAAAATGTGCAGTCTGATTTGGCTCAAAGACAAAAGCTATATGAATCCTAGTATGTTACAATCAGGAATGCATTTTTACTTGACGAATGCCTTCACCATGACACCATACATTTTTCATACACAAAGTTCTTTCCAGTTCCTCATAGTTGTGGATAATTTGGAATGAGAATAATCACTTTCTGTCATCCTGATTGTGCCAGAATAGCTATTATATCCTCCTAATTTACAGTTCCCAGTGTAGCGGAATCCATGCTTTGATGATTGATCAATAGCTATGATGTCATATTTACATTTCCTAGTTTAGTGGAAACCATGTTTTGTTGCACTCTCTCTTGCACTCACTAGCCCATACGCTATTGCTTATAGACTTATAGTTAATAAAAAAGACTCAATGCATAAACATCATATAAATGTAATTTAAAGCGACCAAACCATATATTTGGCTTTTGTTAAAAGGATTCATTAATGTTGTTTATCCATTTGAGGATTTCCTATCTAAACTGTTGGATATGTAAAGATGAAGATTATATGTTTATTTAGTTGTACTTTGGGATACAGGAGTCTAAGGAATTGCGGCTTGCTGGGATCCATACCAGACTTCAGTAGCATACCTGCTTTGAATGTTTTGTGAGTTCAGCAATGTTATTAGGAACATCCTTGTCAATGCAAAGATGATCTTCATTGGATGCATTTCATCATATGCTCTCATGTTTGGAAATTGGAATCTCTTTGGGTTCATGTATTCAGTTGCATAGAGTAAGATATGGAACTTATTGGTGCCATGTGACTCAAAGATTGATTGAAGTTGAATGGCTGTTTATTTTGCAGAGATCTGAGCCATAATAATCTGACAGGCACAATTCCATCATCTGTTCTCTCAACAAACATTACTGTCATGTAAGAATCCTTATAATAAAATTTGAGCTAACTTTTTACTAGATGTATATCAAGACTTGTAGATCATAGATCTAGAATTCCATTCTACATTTATTAAAAACTCTTTTTGCATCATAATGTCACCTTAATTAATCAATGGAATTGTATGTTGTTGCAGTGATCTATCCTACAATAATCTTAGTGGATCAATACCACAAAGCTTTGCAGCATTGCCTCAACTTCAAAGATTGTAAGAACCATGGCTTATTGATGAAAACTCTTTGAAAAATGTTGACAATCTGAGTGTGCCACTAACATTTTATGAAGTAAAAAGAATTCCTTACATTGTAAAAATTCTCATATTGAAGGAAATCTTAATCAGTTACCTAATATTGAGAATATGGGAAGGAAGAAAAAAAGTGAACTGGAGCCCAAATTTTGAGATCACTTTAACATTGAGATCAAATCTTGATGCAATGCAACCCAACAAAAAGAAAAAAAGCAGAGACTGTATATTCAAGAAAAGTAGAAGTTAATAAGAGCGGTACCCACCAAAATATGACATTATGATTTTGGAAAAATAATTAGTCGACATTGAGCACTAAATTGAAATTTGAATTAATTTACTTATATTTCACTCCCTGCAGATTACTTGATCACAATCAGCTCAGTGGTGCTGTACCAGATGGCATTGGGTCGAATATAACCTTTGGCCCTAATACAACACTGTTACTGTATGTTGCTCCTAAGATGCTATCATTTTTTAGATATTTGTATTCCATTATTTTATTGATGCAAAAGTTCTTTTCAATACATAGCAATTTTATTTACTGATATTTTCTTTGATAACATCCATCTATCTATCTATCTATATATATATCGGTTTTCTTTACATGTAGGAAGTTCAACATCGAATTACTAATCACTCTAATTGTATATATTGCAGCGACTTCCGAAACAATAACCTTACCATTGTAAATGCTACTACAATCGTAACAAGTCCAAATATCACCATGCGGTAAAGCAAATTTACATAGTTATTTATTTATGTTTTGTTTGTCTTTTGTCCATTTTCTTATAAGTTAAATCAATTATTTGGCTTTGGTAATAAAGTCCTAAAATTGGTTTTGGTTTGTTTCTTCTCTATATCCATAGTTGTTTGTTCAATTGCCATGATCAAAGGAAAATCAAATATATGTAGAGGCTGGTAGAAATGAAAAAAATCTATCTGAATTCTGTCACAATACATAAGCTAGACAACACAAATGTATTTTAGCACTGCATTACATCCACTGTATTAAAACATATTATCAATCACTCGAGTTTACTACACTAGTTTCTAATAAATAACTGAGAATCAATGCTGATTTATATTGAAACTTTGGTTTTATTTGTTCCTATTTTCTGATGTCTTCTCAACTTGGTTAAATGCTAGGTTGAGTGGTAACCCTGTTTGCAGCCAAAATAATACAATTGCTAGCTTCTGTGGTACTCAAAACATAATTGAAGACACTGATGGAAGCACTAAGACCAATTCTACATGCCCTCCGAATAGCTGTACAGCTCCCTATTATGAGTATATTGAAGACGCTGATTGCTTCTGTGTGGTCCCCTTTGAAGTTGGAATGCGTTTAAAGAGTCCTGGTTTCATCCAGTTTCCTCCTTATCTTGTGAGATTTGAGGAGTACATGACATCTGGATTGAATTTGAGTTTATATCAATTAGCCATAATTAATTATATCTGGGAACCAGGTCCAAGATTGGCAATGAACCTGAAGTTCTTCCCTCCTAAGATTCATGGAGTTCCTACATTCAATGACAGTGAGATTAAACGAATACGACAGAAATTTGCTGAGTGGAAAATTCCTGATGATGATTTCTTTGGGCCACATGAATGGCTAAATATTACACTTGAGGGGCCATATGAACGATGTATGTCTTTCAACCTCGATCCTTTTGCCATTGTTTTCTATTTCTACTTTTTCCATTTTTTCCCTTCATGGAAATAATTTATTTGCTTATCTGTGATATGGTAAATGATAATAGTGAAGTTGCAAATGGATATACAATTCTATTTTGCTTGTAATGTTGAATGAACTGCATGCTGCCACAATTTACTTTGCAAGATCCTTCCAAATGTCTGTTACAAGCCCAGCTTTAATAAGAAATACCCTATAAGCCTAAGACCACAATCAAAAAGATGGGGAAAAAATAAATTTAGAGATACAACCATGAGATAAAATTAAACTATAACAAGTTACGTTTAGAGAGAAATTTGGCAATATATAATAAACTTAACAAAGTTATGTTTAGAGATATTTTTGGCAATATAAAATAAACTTAACAAGTTATGTTCAGAGATATTTTTTGGCTTAGTTAAATCATGAAATAAGGTGGCCTGTTAAACTATTCATTAACCTGACCTTTGAGCCATGCCTTCTAATTGTCGATGTGATCCACGAATAAAATGTAGGAGAAAATATACATGCATATCTTTAACATTTTCTCATCATTTTTGGCTAGAGAAATTGTTATACAAAACTAGGTAATCCTAATTTTAAATGAACTTTTTTTTTGTTATAAAAAAAAGCATATGAATAACTTTAAATATAAAAGAAGTTGCATAGATATACTTGTTATGGTAGAATTTTTATTTACATGGTATTGATATGGACTAATAATAGTGTAAATGGAATTCAATAACCTGAATTTAAATTAGAGAAACCTTGGCAGCTACAAAATGACATTGTAAAGAAAAAAAATCGATAAAACAAAACAAATACATCGTGAAAATGTTAATCATAAAAAAATCATACATTAAAAAACTATTATACTCTCATCTAAGAGAATTTATATTAAAAAAACAACTGACCCTAATATAAGAGAACATTCCATCATCATACATAACATACTATTTTAGGAGCAGCACTATATTTCTTTTTATATAAACCTCATTAGAATATAATTTAAAAGATCTAAATGGTATATTTGTGTATCGTATAGATCCAATTTATGATATTTTACTTCCTTAATATAGTAGAGCAAGTAGAGCAACAACATTTTTTATCTTAGAATCTTTACCATTTATCATATTTTGAATTTTTTTTCTTTTATTAAATGTAATTTCTTTTATTAGCTTGATGTGGAAGTTTTTTTTTTGTTTTTGAATGTTGAGACGAGTTATTATTGATAGATAAGGACAGAAGACTCATCAACAGTAATTTGGGTAGTAAAATAAGCATACTAAATTCTATTGAATGAATGACATTGAATAATAATCTAAGTGTCAAGAGTTTATTTATAATGTTGAGAAAACGATTGTGTGAAAAATAATAAAAAAAATTGACAACTCAAGCTATGATAAATTGTTTGCATGCAAAACAAGATTATTACAGTACTTTTCACTAAGTTTTTGGCAAGGGGATGAGGGGACGTATTTTTGGGAGGCCATTTTTTATTGTACAATAATTAAAAAATAGGGAAAATTAGAAAATGTAGAAAAGTAAAAAAAATCACCATATTCATTATATAACTATATTGTGAAACATTGGAGATGAATTGACAATTCATATGAGCTTATATATAAATTAACATTTCAATGTCCAATCACTTGAGTTTTTATTATCACTATGCACATACAACAAAATGAAAAGGCCAAAAGGATCAACATCCCATTGTGCAATTGGAGACTGTCAATAGTCAAGAGTTTGTCAATATTTAGGAGTCCATTGATTTTGAAGCCACAAGGCACCATGTATGGCCACCAACTTCTTAACTCATTAAGAGGTAAGCCTATTCCATTTAATTGTCTAAATGGATAGTATGTGGATCAACTCCTTTCTACAATAGAGGAATTGACAATCTTTGTAAGGAGACAAGTGGCTAGCATCATCAACTATAGGGCATCCTTTCCATGCCATGTCTAACATCCAATAGGATTGGTTTGAGAAAATGTAGCTCTATCTAACCTTGCCTCTAATTTGATAAATGTTACACTCGAAGATTGACAACGAGAAGCTATTATTATACATATTTCAAAGGGATTACACAATTCTTTCTTTCACCTCCTAATCATTAGAAACCAAGCACTCTCACAAGCCTTGCTGCATAGCATTTGGAATTCAAAGTGTAGGCTGCCATATGAGTCGGGGTGTTTCCAATGTTCCACCATTGCATCACAATGGGCTTGATATGCTCCTCATTTAATTCCAAATTAGGATCTTGTTATGATTTGTTTGATTCATCTTCCTGTTGTGACCTTTTTCACACATCGCCCCATTGCAAATGGGGACCCCCTAATTTTTGCTTCGTTCCCTAATTTTGGCCTTGATTTTGGTTTGTTTTGTTGTTGTCTCTCTTTCTGCCGTCTATCCTTCTGGGGACATTCCCGTCTTTGAGCTTAAACAAGTGAAATTTTGGCCAAGTCTGGAAATTAGGGTTTCATCTTTCCTGGTCAGTCCGAGGTCGAGTAAAGTGAATAAATTGAAAACTGAGCTTAACGTTGTTGTCAGTATGCTTTCAGCAGGCTCCCAGCAGATTTTCATCCAATTCTGAGGTACTTACTATTTTTAGTAAGTGTGAAATTACAAGCAGTTCGTCAGCATTTTTGAAATTCCAACAGCCACACAGCATTCAGAATACATTAGACTACTCGTATGCAAAATTTGGTGAGAACAACTTACTATTTTAGTAGTCCGCAGGGACAAATTTCGTGGTTGAATCAGAGAGTTTTCTTTGCATGTTGGCATATTCATACGGGTTTTGGAGACCTTATAGTTGTAACATGCAAAGCGAGATAGCGACTTTCAAATTCATCTTCTGAGGCTATTTTTAGAGTTTGCATGTCAAGGTTTCTTTTGCATGTCCGATGATTCCTGGTGGGTTTTTCAAGAGCTTCGCATGGTGTGACATGCAAATGGAGATAACCACTTGTAAGGAACTTGCTATTTTTAGCGGTGTGTCCGGTGCCTCCCGGCAATTGAGAATCACAAGCCGATCGCCGCCCGCAAGCGAGAGCAACAGATGTCATTTGATGCATGCGAATCGAGGTTTCCAACTTCAGAGCCCGAAAAGAGGGGTCAAAAGTCAGAATTTTCGAAAACCGGTGTAAACCACCGCGATCAGCGTCCTTTAGGCTATCTACTGGTAAAATTTCAAGTCGAACGGAGCACTTACTATTTATAGTAAGTCAATTTGGAAACTAGCTAAAAATAGTAAGTCAGGCGCATGCATTGATATCAATAGTCAGGTCACGTGGTGAGGAGCACCTCATTCAAATTTCAAGTCGATCGGAGCAGTGGAGCTATCAGAAGCCAGCAGTTGCTATTTATAGCAAATCACCTTCATAAATGGGCTAAAAATAGCAGGCCGACTAAAAATGGCAGTGTCGACAGGACAACATGGTCATGAGGATGCAGTGTTCAAAATTTCAAGTCGTTCTGAACTTCAGAAAGGAAAAATCAGAGGGCTTACTATAAATAGCAGGGCATGGAAACTGGCGAAAACGAGAAAAAATTCCAAGTCTGGAACTTCATCCAGTAGCCATGGCAAAATGCGCCCAAGTTGATGGAGAAGCATCGAAGAATTTCTGAGTGCTGAGCTCGTCCTCCACTAGTAAAATGCGCCCATGCTAAGAAGTTCAACAAGAGAAAGTCAAAAGGTCAAAGATGCTCATCCTTCTCCACACCTCAAATGCGCCCAAAGGAAAATGGGGAGATAAAAAATTCTAAGTGTTGAAGATATCCTCCTCACCCATCAAAATGTGCCCATGCAAGAATAAGTTAGGAAAAAGTCAAAGAGTCAACAAAGTTTATCCTTCATCATAGGCAAAATGCACCCACTTCCAGCTAATGGCATGCAAAATAAATTCTAAGTGTCAAGCTTCATCCACCTCCATAGGTGAAATGCGCCCAAGCATGTTGAGAGGAGGACAAAAAGTTGACTTTCTCTTCCCCCCTTTGAATGCGCCCAAATAGAGGCATGTGAAGACAAAAAAATGAAGTTCAAGAGTCACTAGTAAAAGGCGTTGGAAGCTTATCCACCTCACTATAAGAAATGCGCCAAAGTTTGAAGGAAAGTCAAAGAAGGTTGAAGGCGCTGAAAATTTTCATCCTCTTGAACATGTGAAATGCGCCCAAAGTGCATGAAGTTTGAAATGAAATAAATAAACCAAGGCGTGGTAGAGTTCATCCTCCAGTTTGTGTGATATGCGCCCAAGGTAAGATGGGTGAAAGGTGACTTAAGAAGGAGTTAAGGTTGAGTTTTACTCCATGTGCTAAGTGCGCCTAAAGTAAGAGAAGTGTGAAATAAAATGCAAAGTGATGAGTGAATATTTCCTAGGCGTTGAGGGTAAAAAGGGAGATAAGTGTTGCTAGGCGTTGGAAATGCTAAGCCTATAAGGTAAAGTTGATGAATATTGCTAGATGCGCCATGCCAGGTGAAGTGAGGATGAAGGCAAATAGAATACGCTCAAGACAATTTTTTCCAAGTGAATTTTCCTCACCACAAGCAAGATGAAGGAAGTCAAATAAAATTTTCTAAGGAAAATTTTCAAAATCTAAGGTGATTTAAAATTTTCTAAGGCAAAATATTGTCTTCCTTAGAAAATACGCCTTGACTTGGGGGTGATGGAATTTTCCTGAAGCGTGAGCAGGATTGCCAGTGAAGGAGACCGATAATGCCAATGCACAGAGTGGATAAAATATTTACAAGTCAGAGTCGACAAGATTTTTTTCAGATATGATGAACGGAATCAATCTGTTAAAATTTTCCAAGGTGCAAAATTCAAAAAATTAAATGAACCCGTTCGTTGTGCACCCATGAGTTTGACGCATTCTAAAGAAAATTTTCTTCTGGGTATTGAAGATTATCGATGAGGAATGGATTTGAAGGTCTTCTACAGCTTGCCAAGGATTCCGAGGTAAAGATTTTTAATGGGCACCAGGTTGATGAATTTCCTAAGAGAAGTTTAAAAAAAAATTCTAAGGCAAGGAATAAACAATGTTGTTGAAGATAAAATGCCTCGGCAGATGAATTTGAAAATGATTGCCTAGATAATGTTTGATCAAATTCTTGATGAAAGGATTTCTTCTCGAGTCTGAGTTGGATGAAATGTCAGAGTGAGGTGCGCCAAGCAGAATGCAAGATGGATGATGAAATTTGGCTAAGGCATGAAGAATTTAAGGCAAAAGTTAGCTATTGAAGACGATGAACGCTTGGAAGTTAGAGCGCGAAAATCTTGGTAAGTAAGTTGAATTTATATTATGAAGTGTTCTAATGCTCTTCTCCTTGCTTGTTTTGCAGGAGGAACGTTGAGACCAAACGATGATGACTTAAAGTGATGAAGCAAGTGATTCAGGACTACATTTCAACTTCGAAGGAAGAAAAGTTGCGAAAAATGGCTAAGTGTTGAAGAAATATTTCCAAAACTTAAGATGGAGAAAAGAACAGAAGCACGAGCGAAGTTGAAGAACAACGTCAAGGAAGAAGATCGAGAACAGTGTGAACGCGTCTACAAACAGGAATCTTCTAGAAGGATGGTGGCCATTAATGGCTCATTTATTACCCCACTCCTCTTGGTGGCGGTTTTTAGGGTGAATCTTGTTTAGGGCTGAGGTGGCACAATCTGGGCCATCCAGCCGATTGTAATCTGAGCCGTCCGTTGGACTTGGCCATCTATAAAAGGGGGAGTCCCCCTCATTTGTAACTCAGTAGACAGTAGAATTAGAGTAGAAGTCGGAGTAGAGAGACAACTAGGCGATAGCTTAGGAGTAACTTAGTATAGGTTGATAGTATAGTTTGAAGAAGAGGGAAAGTTTTCCCTTTGAAAACTTTGTAAGAAATTGTTGTGAACACTCTCTCAATAAAAGAGTTTTTCATTGATGGTGAATTTCGTCTTTGTTGTGAGTAGCTAGCAAGGTTTCTTCGTCCTTCCAATTCAAATGGTAGTGTAATTAGTTCAAAGTAGTATAATTTTCATTCCATGCAAGTAGATGTTAGCTGTGGAATGTGGTGTTTGATCTAAGCAACTTCGTCTATCCATACCACTAGTGTATTTGCTGATGGTGAATGCGCCTTGTGTGGTCAACTGGAAACGTTTGGGCCTAACTTCAATCACGGTTTGAATGATGGTATGCGTCGTTGTGATGGTATCTTCATGTCAAGTGGTGGTTTGAACATCTTTAGTCATCTCCCTTGAAGATTGCACCGACTCCGTGGAAGCTGTCCGATGCGAGGCAAAGCGAAGTCCGGTTAGAAGTTTGCTGAAGTCAAGCTCTATATCCCACGCCTTAGAATAGATTTAGAATCTCTAAACCCTGCAACCCATTTCAATTCAGTACTTTTTGGTTAGAATAGGAAACCCGCGCTTCATAGACAAATCTTTTGAGCATTTGAATTCCTTTCTCCGTTGCCGAACAATTCCGTAAGTCCCCTTGAAATACCAGCAAATCACATTGAGCCAACTGAGCCTATTCGCACTAAAAGAACCTTGGAGTTGAACGCATGAACTTTCTCACAATCTTAGCATGTGGAATACTTTGATCAAGAGAGAATAGGGTAGCCGTTGGCGACTTTATTCTGCGTTGGTGCGGTCACGAAAAACACATCAACACTTCGCAAACATATTGTCAAATGTCATTTAAATCTCTTCAAGTCTAGAGTTTGTATCAACATATTTAATGACCTACAATAGATGAGATAAAAGAGCAAAATTATCTTAAAAATTTCAAAAAAAAAAATCCTCAAATGACAATGAGAGGATGCTATTACGAAAAATAAAAATGAATTACAAATTACAAACATTAACAAATTGATAATTTAATAATAAAATAAGACATTTCTTACTCCATTATGAACTGCCAATCATCATCTAGAATCTTTTACTTCATACTTTCTCCTTCAGTTATATTTTCCTTTGCTCATCTATCCACTTTGCATTAAAAATGACCCACTCACTCTGATAAATCTGCATAAATCATCCTGCAGACAAGCAATTATGATGATTTGAATTTGACAAGCAAAGGATTTTGGAGGAATAAAGTCACTAAAATGTTTTTCGTAGGTGTACAACATAAATGAAACAACAATTAACTGCTCACCACAACGGATCAAACAAAATAGAATGATCGTGTAACAGCCTATAGGATGTGTAAATATACATTTTGTGACACTCCCTGCAATTAACATCCAACCACCCAGGCAGTTATACACAATTCATCACACTACCAACATAATGAACCATATGTGCAATTCCTCTAACGACAAACCCTGATATGTTCGCAGTACGCCTGTCATCTCTTTCAATGATGGAAGCTACAATCTAGAGTTTGGTGAGAAGTCGAAAAGTATAAATATACATAAGAAAAACCTTAGAGCATCCCAATTTTTTTTATAATACTCGGAGGTAGGAAAAAGAAAACTCATTCATTTATCTTTTCGAATGTGAATGATTGGTTCATAACCAAGGTCCAAAACAACTCACGACTACTTGTAGTTGCAAAGTGTACTTATTCAGCTTTAGACTAATTGTTTCCTAGCAATTCTACAGATTGTTCTCTGCAATCCAAAGTTTTTTTTTGCCTGTGCTTGCAGGATAATAGCATTTTCCATCTGTTCCTTTATTGTTGGGTTTCTCGCCTCTTATTTCAGGACTTCCAGAATATAAAATGTGTGCATCACTTGTACATTATCCAACACTTTTCATCCTCTGCTCCCTTTCAACAAGAGTTGTTACCTTATTAAAGGTCTGGGATGGTAAACTCCCCATTATTCTAGCTTGAAGCATGCTTTTTAATAAAATTTCTATAGGATTGGCATTCTCTATTCTTACCCCTCTTCCTACAAGCTGATATAAAGGAACTAAAATAGTTCGTGTGTTCAGCAATACTTTCCCCTTCTTTTGTCAATATTTTTCCATCTTACGTCGTTTGAGAATTTATTCAGTTCTAGATGGCGTTTTTGCATATCAAATTGACCCAATCCTATGACTATTATCTTTGTTCTCCCAATTTGTTGAACTTATTGAAAACTCTTTTTTGGATTAAAGTGCTATATTTGCATTTCCGATAGACCCAACCCTATGATTTCATTTGCACTATCATCTCTATTCTCCCCATTTTCTATAGTAATGACATCTATAAGCTAAGAAATCTTTACCATTTGCGATATTTGCCAACGGAGAGTTATTCTCTTCTCCCCCAGAAAGCAATATATATAACTTGATGTCTCGGCTAAGGAAATTAAATGGCTACACACAAAATTAATGCATAGCCAGGGAAGAATCACGCAGCCAAATAGCCCGATCAATTAACATAAGCAATAGAAAAATGATCAAGGCTAAGGGTTTATTGCCACGCTACCAAAAGACATTTTCTCATTTCATTATGGAAAGGAAGGGGTTAAAAACCAAGGAAGATATTGAACAACAACAACAAAAGGTCTAAGGGCCAATACAGTGACCCGCCATGTAGAAGGAATAAGATATCACAGCATAGCAAGAAAGGATAGCATCCAGTCGCTTGCTTAGAATAATATGCGGCCTTACAGTTGAATCTACTTCTTCGTGCATTCAAATGACTAAGAAAATGAAACGACAACCTAGGCAACCAATAGCCAGTATAATGCTCAGCCAAGTTAGGTATCTTCCAGTGCAAATAGAACAACAACCGACATAATAGGGAAAATAAAGATTACACCAATTGCAGGAAAATAAAGCATGTTCATACTCAACTGCCACATGTCATAAGGATTGCAGAAAATCTCTGAGTTGATATATTGCTAAGTCAATAGTAATCACTTTAATAACTTGACCCAGAGATTAAAAAAGGCAAGACTCCTTTGTGAAGAAGTCGACAGCTGGCAGATTGGAAGAGCTTAATATATATCCTTTATATACTATTGTATTTCATGAAGCAATAATATTATAATAATCATCTTACCAGCACAATAAATACATAGCTCAACATTAATATCAAAAGTATTTCATGTTGCATCTTTGACACACCAAGGTATAAGCACTTTTGAAATGTACAGTCCTCCTGTAGCCAAATACACATAGTCCCTGTGGCTGTAATTTAATACACAGATCCTGTAGAGGAAAATATAGTCTCTCTTGCCTTTTCTATAGTAGTTTATAAACATCATATACCATCCCGTGAAAATCCAAAGAAAGCTCGAAGGAACCAAAAGATGCTTTGTAGCATAACTACAAGATAAAGCCAATTTGAACATAGCAACCTCCCTGTAGCATCCTTTGGAAAATAGGTTGATAGAAGCTATGAAGCAACAAATAATCAAAAGGGAAGTGAAAATCTGAAATTTTTGTTGATTAGGGATTGCCTATAGACCTCGATGCTCTTTTATCATATAGTTGAACACTGGCCAAAACAAACTGCATGTGTAAATTCTCCTTTATTGAAAACCCACAATATGCTTTCAATAGTCTTGCAATCTCTTACTAAAGGAAACCTTCTCCTTTATTGAAGCCAACTACAAACATAACTAAGGGAAACCTTCAGGGACCTTGAAAATATTCACTATGCTTGGAGAAAAAACAAATCTCGAATTACCTTTTCAAATGTGTGCTACTAGTTTTTATTCATCAAAGCCAATCACCAACACCTATAATCGCAAGTTTTAAACTTCATAATCTCAAGACACAGTTTTCTTAGACTCTGCTGTCCCAAGGGCTATGGCCCTTCCATCCACAATAATAATGTTTTGTAAATGTTCTTTAATTGTAATGTTTTTTCTCCTAAATTTTTTAATCACTTTTAGATTCCCAAAAAAAAAATTAACCTCACACCCCTCTTGAAGAAAAGATGCAATTCCGAAAAATATGCAATTACCTCTCAAAGTTTTGGAACCCTAATTTCCTTAGGGTAAACACAACATTAGCTTGATGGCAATACTCTAATAAAATTTCCATGAAATAATACCTCTACTTCTATTCCTACAAGCTGGTTCATCATAGACTGTTCATGGTTTGTGAGGTTTGCAAAATTTCACTTTCTGCAATTTTTAATGGTTTCTTGTACTTGTACTATTATGTTTCCTTCTTTCATCACTTGAACCAAATATATGTTCTAATGATTTCCAAACTTGTAGAGAACCCTTTTTCCAGATCCAAATTGTTTATTTGTATATTAGATGGACCTAATCTTACGAGATCTTATTCTCTATTCGGTTTTTATCTCAATTCAGTGAAGCAGTAGCATCTGTAGGATTGGAATTTTTTCTATTTAGCAGTTTGAAACTTTTTTCACAATTAAATGTGATTTCACTTTTATCTTCCAAGTACGGATGTTCTCACTCATGAAATTTTCCTACTCTTGTACAAGAGCCATTGCAGATTGATCTTGTTGCATCTCCAAGTATTAAGTCTTCAAGATCTTTTCTGCAGCTTTGGTACCAGTTCAAGTATTAGTGCTACAACTCAAAACAGGAAATTTACAGCAGCAGCATAAGTATAGAAGAAACTCATATGCTGGAAAAACAAGTAACAAAAGGAACAACTAATTGTAGGGAAGCATTAAGTACACTAATGCAGATGCACTTGGAAGCATAGACTTTGATTTTTATGAAAAAATATTTACACATAATAGATGGAAGTATGAAATGGTTAAACCTTCTATATTTAGATTCTTGTAAGCTGATTCATCAAGGAATACAAATGTTTTCTGGCTAGCAAAACTACCTTCAGCCAGTTTTAATCCAAAAAACTGTCTTCTCAACATTATTTACCACTTCCACCATGGGAGCAGGTGTATCTCACAATACTTGCCCAACTCGTTGAGGACTCTTTTCTAGATATCAAAGCTGTATTTGAGTATCTGATAGACCCAATCCTATGTGTGGATTTTCTCTATAATCTTTATCACCCCAATTTACTGAAGCTGTAACATCTGTGGGCTTGGAATCTTTACCATTTTATGACATTCCAAACTCACTTTTCTTTTGAGCGTAATTTATTTTTTACATGCTACATGTGGAAGATTTCCTCTATGAACCTTTCCAACAGTGGGACAAGAGCAATTGCTGATTGATCTTGTTGTATCGCCAATCTTTCCTGTCGCTCTGATGCCATGCGAAATATATTGGGGCTGCAACTTAAATAAAGAAAATCACAACAGAAATATGGAAGAAATTCATATGTTAGGAAAACAGAAGTAATAAAAAACAACCAATTGTCCAGAAATAATTGATCGCTCTTTTCCAAATGCACATGAAAACACAACCTTCTATTTTCAGATTATGAGAATATTATATATTATACAAAATTAATGGAAATATTGATTGTCTAACCTTCTAGTTTCTTGGTACCCTTCACCCCTAAAGGACAAACCATAAACAACAAAAGAGAGTGTTCATCTAATAACTGTTTGGATGTGCAACTGTATGTTTTCTTGCACCAATGCTCCAACATAAATGAATAAGTCAATAGCAGAATTGTTTGTAGCTGTCAAGAGTCTCAGTTTGTTGTCACTAGATCTAGTTTGCTGTCAATAGTCACAGTTTGGTGTCAACTGTTTTAGCCAGCTATCATCTTACTTAGCAGATTTATAGGATGTTGAAGATATCTGAATGTATAAATGTAATATTGTTTGATGAATAAAATATAGTCGATGAATTCATTGTGTTTCTCTGCTGTTATATATTTTCTAATTTGGTATCAGAGAAAATGGGAGGTCTTGTTGCTGTGAGTCTGTGTCAAGTTTGATACTGTGTGTTGTGGAGGATTTTGAAAAGAAGTTTGTCAAGTTTGATACTATGTTGTGGAGGATTTTGAAAAGAAGTTTGTTGCTGTGTAGCTTGCTGCAATCATAAGAGTTGAGAGAATGCCAGCCATTGTTGAAGAACAACCAGATGATAGTAAGGATGATTTCATTGAAGATGAAGTATTTGTCTTATTTTGAAGAGGCCATCACTTTGAAGATAGAGAGGGATGTAGTAGAGGATAGATAGATGCTCAATAGTTTGAGATGCTAGTGGATCGAATAAACTATACGTGTGAGAATTGGTGTCCAATAGTTAAAGGGAGATCTGAAATCTAGAAGTTCAATATCATACCTTTACGAGGGTGATGAGACACTTTGTATGCAAATGGTGTCCAATGATGTTGGGAACTTAGATGATAGCTAGATGACTATACTTGCAATTGGGGAGCAGCTTGAAGAAGTCTTATTGGTCCAAGAATTGTTTTCAAAATGTATTTCCTATTATTTTGTACTCAATCAGTTTAGTATTGTAGCATTAAGAGGGGTTGTTGGAATTAATGCTCCAACATAAATGAATAAGTCAATAACAGAATTGTGTGTAGTTGTCAAGAGCATAGTAACGAGACTCGGACTCAACTTGGACTCGGCTAGGGTGACTCAACTCAGGACTCGGGACTTGGCACAGACTTGGCAAAATGAAAAAACCCTAGAAATTTAGAGATTTTTAAGGATTTAAAACTTGTTTCAAGCACCCTTTATTGAATAAACCTTAAGACACAAAAACATCATTAAATAGAAGCAAATTTGATCACATACACAAGTATACATCGATCACATAAGCATAAAGTACACAAATTGTAGTTGAGCTGTTGAAGGAAATAGCACACTTAGATATATGGTCAAAGACTCAAATGTATACAAAAATCATCGAATATGAAATCCATGACATCAAATGTTCCAAACAAATATGAAATATCAAAAGATTCAAAACAATAACTAGAAGTCTATGGCTCAAAGGAGCCTGCATCCTTCCTACGAATGTGTCTAAGATAGGTCATGGATGATGCAACAACCATAATGTATCAGGGCAATTGCCCTAATGGGGTTGAGGAGCAGTGCCCTTTGTGGGGGTCTAGGCGTAGTGCCTCTAGTGGGGTTTGGGGGCAGCGCCCCCAGCTGGGCCAAGGGGCAACACCCCTTGCGAGGGGTCTGGGGGCAGCGCCCCCTATGGGGTTGAGGGGCAATGCCCCTCGCGGGGTCCCGAGGCAACGCTCTGGGCGTGCTCCCTGTCGCGATACAGGGCTAGGTCGAGGGGTGGAGCCCCTACCACCAAGCCCAAATTAAGACCTACAAAACCATACAAACCTTCATGGCATACATCATTTTGCATTCACAATAAGTAAAAAAAAAACAAGTTTAAACTTTAAATTTCATGTAATTTTTTGCACTTTTCAAACCCTGCCTGTTGCCGAGTCCTGCTGATGAGACTCGCCTAGACTCAGCGAGTCTAGCGATTCCAACCAAGACTCAGCCGAGTCCGAGTCCGAGCCCCAGGACTCAGCCAGGGTGACTCAACTCGCGACTCACCAAGTCCTGGCGAGCCCTGGCGAGTCTCGTTACTATGGTCAAGAGTCCCAATTTGCTGTCACTAGATTTAGTTTGCTGTCAATAGCCACAGTTCTGTATCAACTATTTTAGCTAGCTGTCATCTTGCTTAGCAGATTTATAGGATGTTGAAGATATCTGAATGTATAAATGTAATATTGTTTGATGAATAAAATATAATCTATGAATTCACTGTGTCTCTCTGCTGTTATATTTTTCTATTACAACTATACCTGATGCCTTTTATGTTCGTTTATTGTATAAAACAATGTACATTCATGTGATACAAAAAGGTAATAGGATGCAGATACCAAATTTTTCTTAAATGAAAGTGAAATCTGTTCCTTGTACAAAATTTTTCATGGTCGGGTTTGAGTTGTTGAAAAGAGGAACCAATAATGCCTTTTTTCTTATTACAGCTTCATTGCATGTTTCTGAGTTTCAGAATCCAACAAGTTCTCCGAAATATTGATTAAATATTATTCACTTTTTCAGTTATATTTAGCAGTTATTTAATGATGATTACTTGTGTGTTGCTCACATATCTGGGCATACGTACTCTTTTGTTTCTCAAATAAAATATCCTTCAATGAGATTTATTTATATGTTGCAATAATGCATTGTTGCCCGGTACAGTGAATCCTGAATCTAATGGAGGAACTGGCCTGAGCAAGGGTGGTCTTGCAGGAATTTTGGTTGGCGTCATTGTTGTCACGGCTGTTATTTCTTCAATTCTTGTAGTTGTGGTTTTGAAGAAGCGTATGAAAAACAATAATACTGCTTCCAGAAGAAAAATGCTTGGTATGGTCGCTGTCCTCCGCACTCCTCATTTTCTCTTTCATTCATAAACACACACATTCATGCACACATGTTTGGAGGCACATGGATAAAGACAACTGTATAGATGTTGCATCAGCTCTTGGGGTGCAAGCCTGCAATTGTATTTTTTTTTGCCAATTTAGGTCTAAGTTCTGGCCAAGGAAATATTAGTCAGTACAGGTACCTACCAATCAACTTCTGCCATTGAGAAGCAAAACTCAGTTGCATCTATTTCTCGCAAGACCTGCTACATATTGACTCAAAAAAAATGATGTTTTATATTGTTATGTTAGATTTGTTCATATTGCTAAACTGAGATTTTCTATCTAGAATGAATATTTATCATCATAAACATGCAGACTTGATTATAACCAAATTATCTTCTCTGTTTGATGAAAATCTCACGTATGATTATTTGTTGGTATAGAAGCAAGAAAGCGAATTAAAGTAACAGGCGTCAAAGATTTTAATTTTGATGAGATGGCATTAGCTACACATGACTTCAGCACCTCCACGCAAATTGGGCAAGGTGGCTATGGTAAGGTTTACAAGGGCATTTTTGCTGATGGTACTATTGTAGCTATAAAGCGTGCACAGGAGGGGTCCTTGCAAGGAGAGAAAGAATTTTCCACAGAAATAGAGTTGTTATCCAGAGTGCACCATTTAAACCTAGTTTCACTTGTGGGCTACTGCGACGATGAAGGCGAGCAGGTAACTAATTATTGTTTTCTGTCTGTGTTTATTGGTAGGTACGTGAATAATTAATGGGAACTATTTTATCGGAAGATTTCAGTTTCTTCTACAAACATATATTTAGTTTTCTGTATTTGATGGTTTCCACCTGTAGATTTTGAAGGAAAATGGGTGGAATATAGCATAAAAAGATCTCTATATCGATAATTGTAGAAACTTATTCTCAATCTTGTTTTTAGATTGGTGGGGAATAATGAATTTCTAAAAGTTAATAATTGTAATGTAATTTAAGAAAAAAATTTAATGTCTTTTACAAAAAGATTTTTGTGTGTTATTTTTTGATGTCATCGACTCAAATATATTTTATTCAACATTGAAAATCAAATATAATTTATTTTCAATGGGCGTTGGGATGCATAAGACCAAAATGTTGCTACTAATGTGGTGTTTTTCTCATCAATGGTCCATTCATAACTATCATATTTGACAGTTTGTGACTAATGCTGCATGATCCGTTTTCTCATTCACTATGTAAATTCAGTCAGTCACACACAACAATGAACTCAAAGAGAAGAGAGTTGAGCAGCTATCTTTATAAACTATAATCATTATATATGATTGCATAGGCATTTCAGGCATCACACTCGCACATTCCTGTACAGTGCCTTCCTGACAGTCCCACCACTGCTCATCCGCCCTGCCATCTCTGCCTGGTTGCCACAGGCTTTTGTTGGAACCAGATTTGACCTGACATATTTCCATCTGGAAGCAGGCTACCCTGTCATTCAGCAAATATGCACTTCTTGATAGAAATGATCCATAGTAGCAAATGATGTTAATTTGAAAGAAAATCAACAACAAATATTTTCTTTCAAACAAACATTTTACTACTCATTTTTCTCATTCCCTTGGATATGAGTTATCAACTTATTTCTTTCTATGTTTTCGTTTATCTTTGTGTGAACCCTAAGTCATAGTTTCTCTCCTACCAAGCTACCACAACTTCCTTTCACAGTCACCTTCCAGTAATTTTTAGAACTGCAATATTTTTAATCTATTGAACTTTGTTCGTCAGTGAACCTTAGCATGAGTCATAGCTTTCTTGCACTTATGGTGGGCTGACAAGTATCCTTTTCTTCTTTCACGGCATTGCTATGTCGTTATGTAAAAGAGCCTTGCCTAAACTGACTTGAATTTTCTTTCAATTTGAGTTGTTTGTCATTTTGTCAAGCAATTGGCGAGTGAACTGATTTCTGAGTATATAAACTGTTTCACTTGTCAACTGATTACATGCAACTGGGTATACATCAATGTTTCCTTATTTGAGCATAAAGGATGGTGAGTCAATAACTGTCCTTAAATGTTAGCGGAGAACATCATTCAGTTTGGCATTACTTTCAATGGTAGTATACAGAGAAACCTGGTAATGACGACTCAACAACTGAAATAACTCAACCGCAGTTAGGATATCCTTCTGAGGGTACATATAATGTATGATTATTCTCTTATAACTGCCCAGCATTACAATATCAGACCTATACCATCTTAGGAAAGGACTCAAGACTACAACCAGTGGGTAACAGTTGGTATATAAGTGCAGCTACAGCATTACAGACTTAGGTGACTTAACCATGGGGTCACATTGCATTTATCATAAAGAGTTTTCCCTCAATTTCTGTGCAAATACAGCAGTGACTAGGAACACTTGTTGCAGATCGAAATAATGTAAATTCATTAACTGAAATGGCATGGCATCCTCAGAATTATCATATCAGATTTAAATAAAGACTCTTGGAAGGAGTTGAAGAGCTGATAAGTAAATAGTTTGTCCCAGAAATTCCAATCAGACCTTGACAACTCATAAAAACCATTTGAAGAAGCTATTACACACAACTAAGACCATATCAGACCTCCATTTAATATTGACAATGTATTATAATGACATGTTTATAGTGGTGGACACTATGACAGTGTTATAAGACACCTTTCAGATAAAGTGTAGACTGAAATTCAAGAACGATGGCTACAGGTAAATACATCAGAATATTTAATAGCTTCTCAAACCCATTACAACATCATTGGACAAGTTAATAATAGATAGCATGACTAAGCGTACCCAGCATGAGTTACAGTAGTTTGCAAGACCAAATAACAGAGGTTTCAGGATTAACTAAAATCACTCCACTATTGAAATTACACAGTAATTGTTTGAGTAGCACATGTAGTGTGGAGTCTCAACAACCTACAGCCGTTACCAGTGATTCATTGATTCAATCACAGACCCAGAAGAACAAACAGGGAATGTCATTTAAAATAGAACAAAACCTGGATCTTCAAGCGTCTCTACTTGCTGCAAGGAATGATGTAGCTGAGAAACCCGTGCTTCAAGGTGGGTGGCCCGAATTCCTTCAAAAACACTCGACTCAGCTAAGAGAGGTGCGTCCAAGCCAAGGGATTTCACACGCCCTGTCTAGGGCTCTCAAGCAACCACGAACTCACACGGAGCTGATCATAATGACGTTTCCTCAACCAGAAATCGCGTGTCCTTGAATGAGCCAAACTTCTTCACATAGACGCGACCTAGCAAGAGGTTTTGCTTGGTAAAGCTACGCCCAAAATTCTCCTTGAAGCCACGTCTTTGCTGTTGAGAATGCTCTCACAAAACCGCTCCAAAAAGATCCTCAAACCGTCTGTCAACTGCAACTTCAAAGATCTACGAAATCACACCAAGTTTATTTTCAACGTCCCAAGTAGGGCTGGTATTTCACAGCCGAAATGGGTGCCATTAGGGTTTTCTCTGACCCAACCAGGAGGCTCGACTACTTCTGCCGTAAAAAATATGTTCATCAAAAAGTGATTCCAAAATGAGCTTCTAATTTCATTATATATCTCACTTAATTTTCCCTTCAATATTATAAGGTGACTTTATAAAGTCATAATTTAAATATTTCATGCAAGTCACATTATGAATATTTGTTTATTAATTATTTAGTATCACCTTTTTAAATTAACTTGACAATTAAGGTAATAATAAATAATTAAATAAACAACTCCCTTGTTGTCCCTTTAGCTCTTAGGAATAGCATTCGATGAG
>VDFB02391055.1:91359-122464 GCA_007258455.2 Sequoia sempervirens | reverse complement strand
ATGGTATTTCACACCCGAATCTGGACTGTAAGGTCTTCAACCCTACTCAGGAACTTCTACCAGTTTGCTCGTGAAAAGTATGCATTCAAAAAAGTAATTCGAAAATGGGCTTCTAATTTCTTTATATATCTCACTTAATTTTCCCTTCAATATTATAAGGTGACTTTATAAAGTCATAATTTAAATATTTCATCTATGTCACTTTATGATTATTTGTTTATTAATTATTTAGTATCACCTTTTTAAATTAACTTGACAATTAAGGCAATAATAAATAATTAAGTAAACAACTCCCTTGTTGTCCCTTTAGCTCTTAGGAAAAGCATTTGATGAGGTCGCTACAAAAGGGGACATTACAGTCTGCCCTTCCCAAAGATTGCTTTCCCTCAAGCAATGTCAAGGTACCCACACTAGCAACCAATTGAAACCAACTGCACACACGTGTAATTCCAGGGTCCCAAGTCAATCTCCTCAAATGTCCACCATGTTGTCGCTGTACCACTCTGATAAAAACTATAAATGCATCATTCTCCAGCTGTGCTCTCAACTCCTGTGACCTGGAAAGGTAAACATCCTTAATACCCATACTGAAATCACTGCAAGGGTTGTAGTCTCTACCCTGGAAAATCTCTTGCCAAGGCGCCTCAATGAGATCCATATATGAAATCCCACCGCCTAACTTGATCCTAGACAACAAGAAACATTCTCTGCTTAACTCCCAAGAGTAGCCCTTAGCAATTCTCATCACAATGTTCCAAGGGTGATACAAATTAGTCCCTAATCGAAGGCTGATAACAACAGTGTCATCCCAGTAATCATCCATCCTGACAATGCCACCCCAATCATAAACTGATAACCTCTCATTGATACCTAATTCCCAAGTATCAATATGCTCGTATCGAGCGCACCAACCCATCCTATAGACTGCAATCACCACTATAGCATTTGCAAGTATATCCATCAACCACTCGCTCTGATTATGGTATCCTTCACTCGCACTGGTGGATGCTAGTAATAATTGCTCGGGCTCTATAAATCCTCCCAAAATCTGAACATGCCAAGAAGTCTGTAGGTACATGAAGTCACTCTGCCAATAAATTGATATTGTCATCATCAACGAAATAATGCTAGGGCAGCAGCTATCGCAAATCATTACCCCTGAAAAAATAGTTAATGTGAATGTAGGAATGACTAAAGGAACTCCTCCAATAACCACACTACCTCTACCAATTAACACCCACTGAGAATCGCCCCACTGCTGGACTGAAGGTACTAACCAATCCATCTGCATGTTATCATTCATTGTCTTCTGCAAGCTGATTGGGAAGCGGACATCAGTGTCAACTCTGAAAATTTGTTCACCAAACCAATTTTGAATCAACCTCTCACCCCTAGTAACTGTCCCTGGATCCCAAGTCCTATGATTACCATAAATCATACTCACACACATGTCCCCTTGACTGATGCAACAACAGATGATAGTTCTGATAAATCTAAGAATCAAGTTTATGACCATCTCAAGATTGCCATGGCTGTCCTGCTTGGGTGATTCACTATCAACACACAAGAGTGGTCCATACCACTTCCGTTGCGCTACTTTGATGTAATTGCAAACTGCACAGCTGAAACTCTGTTCATAACTCTGAAACATTCTTTCAGTCATACATCTTTTTGGGTCCCAATCATCTATCTCATCGTTAACCCTGGGAGTGAAGGAGTTAGCATCTATCAGCAAGTCATTAATACAATTTATCCAACCTAAATTCAATGTGGGGAACCAAAATCTGAGTTGTTCTTCGAAGGAAGAACACAAATGAACTTGGACACAAGCTGAAAATAGCCCTGAACAACCCTGAATCACTTGGTTTTCAGGAACCAAAGGAGCCATGTTAGCTGAAACATTTGTTTCTTTCACCTGTAACCTTCTGTCAACCCTCCACAAAGAGCCAGTGACAATAAAAACAACATTCTCATGGAGATCCATCGATAAGAGTGCAAATGTAATCATCCAATGGCTGATAGAGAACGGAACAACACTATGATGTCTGAAAATTTGATCCTTATTCCCACAAGGATCATGGGAGTTGGTGATTTTTGAGAAAATCTCCATGAAATTATCAACCACTAAGAAATATGAAGTAACTATCGGCCCCAAAGAAGAACAAGCATGAGTTAAAACACCATTCATTCCAAGGAAGGGATTGTCCCACAAGTAGATGACACAATCAGGTCCTTCTTCCTTCAAGGTTTCATAAGGAATCAGCTTGAACCCTCCTCTCTTAGCTGCTGTAAACAATTTTCCAGTAACTACATAACCCCATTTTGACCATTTCTCAATGTCAAAGAGGTTGGATTTATCTTGAACCATCATATTCCAAACAGAAACTTCATGGCAAATAACATATGATGGGCATGAATAACAACTCATCAGCTCAATTGTTTTCTCATTTGCATACTTGCAATTTGGTGGTCTCCCAGGCTGATTACCAATCATAAGGTCTAGTGCAACCACAAAATGAGAACTCAAACCAGCACCAAAATGAAAAATACGTTCTACTTCAATTTTTGGATCAGCTCCTGGATCCCATATCTTGGTGTTTCCATCAAGTGTGTTACCTCTATCAGGGGTTGGCTCACCCTCCAATATGAAAAGAGGATTATCATCAACTGCTTCTACATTTATGACAAGGAGAGGATTATGAAAATCATGTATATTACTAATTTCTTCTTGCTCAGCACCATCTAAAATTGCATCTGCATACTTAGGAGGCTGTCCTAAGTCAAAACCTTCTTGGAACAAATCAAGTTCTTCAATCATTAACTTGATTTCATCAAGTCTATCTTGCTTCCTTAATTGATGGACATCATCAAGTTGATTTTCCACTTCTAAGAGAGCCATTTGTGCACTGTCTAAAGAACATGTAGTTGACGTGAGCTTGGATGTAAGCTTACCAACTTCAGCCTCTCTTCCTTTCAATGCTTTCCATATTCGACCAGCAAAATCTAGGACATGATCTCTATCAAAAAGCAGGTTCAAGTAATCAGATTTCACTGTTTCTAAAGCTTCTTTGACAACACCCCAATCTTCAAGTGAAGACCCTCTTTCCATGCCCATTTGTCTCCTTTCAACTTGTGCCCTCCAAATGTGATCTTCAACAAACTTATGTATGCTATCCAGGTGTGTCAAGGATTGTACAACCTTATCCTTAGTGACCAACAACTGATTCTGGAAATCAAAAGTTGCATCAGCAATGGAGGCTGATCCAAAGTTTTCAACGGGCTTCCCATCAGCATGCTCTTTAACTATCTCTTCTGAACAGACACTTGGTTCTTCATTTCGCAAGGGAAAAGAATCTTCTTCTTTGTCACTAAGATCAAATGTTATGGCAGCATCCGTTTCATCACCCATGGCTGGTTTAACATCTTCATCAGCATACTCTATTTCAATGCTCTCAAGCTTGTTTGCAAAGTCACCCTTTAGAGATCTATCGATCATTCTCAATTCATTCTTCAATGTAGGGGCATCTCCAAGGTCTTCATTGAATGAAGGACTTGCAAGGTCCAACATTCCAAAATCATTAACTTCATCAAAACAAAGCCCAGCTTTACTAATCTCTGCTGTAGTCTTTTGTATGTATTCAATAAGGCCCTTTTTGTCAGGGTCCCCTTCCTTGATTATTCCCAAGAAAGCATCCCATGAAATTTGATGCTTAAAATCATCAGGAAGACCTTGGTACTCGTCAATAATTTTGGTGGCCTCTCGATTTTACTCCCTTTGATCCCACTTCTCTTGAACTGCTCTTCCCAAATCATCCTGACTTTGTCTAAGAGACTCAATCAAGATCTCTGTCTCAATTCTTCTCTCCATGAGAGACGCAACGATCTCACTTCACTGAACAGTTTCTCTCAGCTGCCAATCACTGAACATACATGCAAGACTGAAAATTCTGACCCACAACTGAAAATCTGCCAGGAATAAGAAGCAACCCAAACAGGCTGGCAAGATCATCGGCTCTGATACCACTGTAAAGAGCCTTGCCTAAACTGACTTGAATTTTCTTTCAATTTGAGTTGTTTGTCATTTTGTCAAGCAATTGGCGAGTGAACTGATTTCTGAGTATATAAACTGTTTCACTTGTCAACTGATTACATGCAACTGGGTATACATCAATGTTTCCTTATTTGAGCATAAAGGATGGTGAGTCAATAACTGTCCTTAAATGTTAGCGGAGAACATCATTCAGTTTGGCATTACTTTCAATGGTAGTATACAGAGAAACCTGGTAATGACGACTCAACAACTGAAATAACTCAACCGCAGTTAGGATATCCTTCTGAGGGTACATATAATGTATGATTATTCTCTTATAACTGCCCAGCATTACAATATCAGACCTATACCATCTTAGGAAAGGACTCAAGACTACAACCAGTGGGTAACAGTTGGTATATAAGTGCAGCTACAGCATTACAGACTTAGGTGACTTAACCATGGGGTCACATTGCATTTATCATAAAGAGTTTTCCCTCAATTTCTGTGCAAATACAGCAGTGACTAGGAACACTTGTTGCAGATCGAAATAATGTAAATTCATTAACTGAAATGGCATGGCATCCTCAGAATTATCATATCAGATTTAAATAAAGACTCTTGGAAGGAGTTGAAGAGCTGATAAGTAAATAGTTTGTCCCAGAAATTCCAATCAGACCTTGACAACTCATAAAAACCATTTGAAGAAGCTATTACACACAACTAAGACCATATCAGACCTCCATTTAATATTGACAATGTATTATAATGACATGTTTATAGTGGTGGACACTATGACAGTGTTATAAGACACCTTTCAGATAAAGTGTAGACTGAAATTCAAGAACGATGGCTACAGGTAAATACATCAGAATATTTAATAGCTTCTCAAACCCATTACAACATCATTGGACAAGTTAATAATAGATAGCATGACTAAGCGTACCCAGCATGAGTTACAGTAGTTTGCAAGACCAAATAACAGAGGTTTCAGGATTAACTAAAATCACTCCACTATTGAAATTACACAGTAATTGTTTGAGTAGCACATGTAGTGTGGAGTCTCAACAACCTACAGCCGTTACCAGTGATTCATTGATTCAATCACAGACCCAGAAGAACAAACAGGGAATGTCATTTAAAATAGAACAAAACCTGGATCTTCAAGCGTCTCTACTTGCTGCAAGGAATGATGTAGCTGAGAAACCCGTGCTTCAAGGTGGGTGGCCCGAATTCCTTCAAAAACACTCGACTCAGCTAAGAGAGGTGCGTCCAAGCCAAGGGATTTCACACGCCCTGTCTAGGGCTCTCAAGCAACCACGAACTCACACGGAGCTGATCATAATGACGTTTCCTCAACCAGAAATCGCGTGTCCTTGAATGAGCCAAACTTCTTCACATAGACGCGACCTAGCAAGAGGTTTTGCTTGGTAAAGCTACGCCCAAAATTCTCCTTGAAGCCACGTCTTTGCTGTTGAGAATGCTCTCACAAAACCGCTCCAAAAAGATCCTCAAACCGTCTGTCAACTGCAACTTCAAAGATCTACGAAATCACACCAAGTTTATTTTCAACGTCCCAAGTAGGGCTGGTATTTCACAGCCGAAATGGGTGCCATTAGGGTTTTCTCTGACCCAACCAGGAGGCTCGACTACTTCTGCCGTAAAAAATATGTTCATCAAAAAGTGATTCCAAAATGAGCTTCTAATTTCATTATATATCTCACTTAATTTTCCCTTCAATATTATAAGGTGACTTTATAAAGTCATAATTTAAATATTTCATCCAAGTCACATTATGAATATTTGTTTATTAATTATTTAGTATCACCTTTTTAAATTAACTTGACAATTAAGGTAATAATAAATAATTAAGTAAACAACTCCCTTGTTGTCCCTTTAGCTCTTAGGAATAGCATTCGATGAGGTCGCTACAAAAGGGGACATTACACGTTAACTCTTGTACAATGTTATCCCATGTTCATTTTCTATTGATCATTTGAATAATGGGGGTGTATTTTTAAGAAAGGTCATTGGCTTACTAAACACTATTTTAGACAATAACTCTGATATTATGTTTATTGTACTTATCTGTACATGTTTATAACTAAAAGCACATGGCTCAATTGAAGAAATTATTAAATACTTTATAATGTGCTTAGGCCTATTTAATTTTAGATTGTTTGGTTATGTATGCTTACATGTGGGTCGTTGTATCTCCTAGTCATGTCTCATTCTATATGTAAGATATTATTTAGCATTGAGAGAGTTCTATTGACAATGTTACTGGAAGACAATGTACATCGCGTACAAAGACGAAGCATTCTTGTTTCCTGTATCAATGCATATTGCCTAACTTGTAGATAAGAGCTCTCTTGTTTCTAAGATAAATTTTGTATGTTCTGTGATCCTGTCTACGTAAATTTTGTATGTTATGTGATTCTGTCTACGTAAATTTTGTATGTTCTGTGACCCTGTCTACTACGTTCTCAGTAGTTCAAAAGTAGCTCTTTGTTCAATTAAACATCTGCACTTTCGAGATTGTTTCCTTAATATTACATAGTTGTCCATGTGTAGTCATAGCCTTGTCATTATAGGTATTAAAAGGTATTACAAATTGATGGCCCAACGAGTTTAAGGCAAGGGAATGAAACAAGAAGTTTCACATCATAACCCAAGGTTCATTCTAATAGGCTCGAGTGCACCTTGCAAGAGCCATGTGTACATGCCTAAAGGTAGGCGTTGAACTCATGGAAATTCATGCATTCACTATAAGTCTATAACCATACAATGGATCGAAGTCTACCTCTGTGCTTCGGAATGGAGGCAAACATAATTAGTTGTTTGAATTTATAGCAGTGTGTGAACATCTTCTAACCATATTATGGACCTAAGCGCACTCATGTTCTCTGTGACTTGTTTCTTAAGGCTTATTTTTGCTTTCAGTCACAATGGCACACGGTAGTTATTTCTGCGATGATGATCCAGATCTAATCTCTATTGGGCATACTTCTCATGTTAAAGCGATCGTGTTAATGTGTTGAAGAGGATATCATAAAGGTGCAATAGAACTTTCTGTGGTAAGAAACGGGAACAAAATTCAAATATCATCTGGTCACCTGGGATAAGATTACATAGCCTAAAAACAAGAATGGATTAAATATTAAGGAATCGGGCTTTTTCAACCAAGCTTTTGTAATGAAAAATGCCTGGAGACTTCTCAACAATCCTCATATCAGCTAGTGCCAAATACTTCAACTCAAATACAATCTTGAGAACTTGGGCAAGCCTGATATAATTGTATGGAAAGTGAAACTCTCTACAATTGCTATACACATTTATCAGGGATAATGACGTCTTTAACGGGGTCTCACTTTTAAGATTGGTAATTATCAAACTGCAAGCTTTTGGCACTACAGCTGAAATATACGCCCCAAACTTAGTAAGCTTGAACTTGATAGTATTCAAATGCACCTCCAACGTAAATACTAAGTAAAAATGGTGGACTGCATTACTATTTCCCCCAAGGCTGATCCCAACCAACCCTAGAAATGGCAAGAAATGGTGAATCCTATTATGATTTCTAAATAACAAGTGAATCTATTTCAGGCCACAATAACTAACACACTTTTGAATTTCAGAGGCTAATGATCAAATCAAATGGGTCCATGCCGCCTTAGAGGAATGTACTATTATAGCCTTTGCATACAAGGCCATTCATTCTACTATATTCTAGTCAAAATATTTGGTATGGAGTAAACACTAGGATGGCTGAAAATCGATTGTTTCTTGTGGACGGCGTTGCATGACAAAATATTAACACATGAACTCCAAAAAAGATCCACCTAAATTGCCTCATTGGAGAAGAAACAACAAAGCATCTTTGTTATGGTGTTCCTTTGTCCAAAAGATCTGGTCTCATTTTGCTTCTATGTTCCAGATTATATTGATGTTTAAATATTTTATTGATGGAAGAACAAAAGATTTGTGTAAATTCAAAGGATATATTTCAATTCTTCAATTCATCTACAATATCATCTTAGGGTTATTCTTAAATATTATGATTAAAAATAAATATTAGCTAATAAAAATAGAATAATTATTTACCACTTTTTAATAGGACAAGATGTAAAATTGTTGACTATTTAACTGTTGAAAAATATGATATTTAAATACAGTGATCTTTATAATCATATAAAACCTATAAAAACAATACAATGATAGAATTTTTAACAATGATGCAAGCTCTTAAAACACCCTAACTAAAATCATCAGAAACCAAAATAGAGCTACAACATATTCTCCTATTGGTAGGAATAGAGATAACTTCTTTACAAACATTGAAAGATTTTATTTCTCTAAACAATGGGCAATAAAACTTCTCTACAAACATTGAAGATTTTATTTTTGCTAAACATTGGACAATGAAAAGGCAATACACCAAAATCTCTTAGATATAATGACAAGCGCTACTTATCAAAGTGTCGTGACAACTACATTCAATGACCTCTTTCATGATACCGTGGAATATTATGTAGATGATCTTCTAGGAAAGTTTAAGACAAGAGAAGAACATCCTCAAGTCCTTTGAACGTATTTTTATCATCTCACTATGACTTAATCGAAAGAAGTGTGTTTTGGTGTCACCTCTAACAAATTGTTTCAGATGGTTTGTATTTTATAAAAACATTCAAAAATGAATGAAATAGTTTTGAAATAAAATTATGCAAATTTATTTTGTTTTGGTACTGTGCCAACAATATGGTCTCATCGAAAGCCCACCATTCACAGTTTCTTATATTCCTATTTGAAATGTGGTTACTTGCATGATATGAGAAAATGGATATCATGCAAGTGTATTACCACCTAACCATAGACTATTGTACCATCCTCTACGCTCACCCCACAAAATCAAGGCTCTCGCCTCATAGAGATATTCAAGTAATTTATTAGAGAGTTGTTCATAGAGAGGTGCCATGTATGCAGTACAATACATAACATTTTATGAACCTATGATTCCTACACATCGAAGCAAACACAATAGCAACCTACACAATTCACACTAGATTAATGGCAGTGTGTGCTGGGACAGCCCCCAAACCACTATGTCCTTCGCGCTCTATTTTTGTTGAAACATCACCTCTATCATGATACCCCTTTTCTGTCCTATCAGTACCCACATTGGTAATCCCAATAAACTCCATTTTGGACCCTACTTTATTAGTCAATTGTCATAAATCATTGGTAAACACATCATGGACAAGTCAGTCAATGTTTTTCTTAGTCAAAATTTATCTTAGATGTTTGGTCCTCGACAAAACAGATAGAGATAGATGCAGAGATGAATGCAAGAGTTCCATCGTGTATTTGAAGATTGGCTTCACCATGAAGTAATCGCGCCAAGAATGACATCAGAGTAAAATATCTGAACTGGGCGCTTGAAACCCTCGAATGGCGCGCGTCCAGCCACTGTGATGGGGACTTCTAAATTTCGAACCCATTCCTACAAACCCAGAGGCACACGACTCTATATGACTACAAGTTTTTCATTCTTGACAAATAAATTTCTTCATATTGGCGCCCTCACCATTTATTTGCAAGTTTTGCAAACTTTGTGTTCGCCTCAGCAAAACATACCTCTGTACAGTAGTAGACTTCAGCACCAAATATATTTATCATTTTCCTTTACGACGCATGCGAAAACGCTGTCATGCGGACTTCACCTTGTAAAATCCGCATTTCCACCTTGTATGATGCGCTCCAACAGTTAGCTGCTCATTCATTCCTCATTTTGCAGATGCGTTTGAAAGCTCGGTTTATCGATCCTATGGACATGAACAAGAAACAACAAAGACAACCGTGACCAAACTTTAAAGACATGGATTGTGACTCGACAAAAAGACAAAGTTTAGCTTGAATTTGAACACGATACGGAAATTTCGAATTGATACAACATGATTCAGTGCAGGAAATGTGGCAAATGCAGCTACTTTGTGCATGATTGTATAAATCAGGCTAGAACCTATCCTCAATCCGCTGACAACAAGACCAGGTAACAACAATGAAAAGAATTGTTTGATCACTAAAGGATAAATGTCAAGTTTGAATACAAGTGGAAGATCAAGCAGCGAAATTTTGTTCATAGGGACAAGGAAGGAAATCAACATACCTTAATCGATCATAAAGAAGTAACACATTCTCAAAGTCCACGAGGAAGCTCAAAACACAATGCAAGAAGAAGCTAACAAAGACACACTACAAATATCCATACCTGCAAAATTCAATCAACAAAAGAATGGATCCTTGGCCTTTGAGAGTATTCTTGACTCAACCTCACAACTGAAAACCAGTTATTGCGAACATGTTTAACCATTGTGAAATAAATCCCCCTCTGCAGTTTATTCTGAATCTGCACGCAGTTCTTGGCCAGTTAATCCCGCACGCCAAACATATCACTCAATCTATCTTAACCAATAATGACTATACAATAAAGATTAAATCAGGTTACTATCCTCAAAGGCTTAATGGTAATGGTTAGCAAACCTACCAAGGCATGCACGGGCATAGGTGACCAATCCCGTGTTAATTTCTATAACCCAGCAACAGATTAATTGCACAATAAATTCACAGAAAGAAATCTGATTTATAACAATTAATACAACTGGGTTAATTAACAACTAATAATAGCGAAAGCAAAAATAACATGAAGCCAAACACAAAAGACAATAACACAGATATACCCAGGAAACCCCAATGCGGGGAAAAACCTGCAAATGTTGGATCTTCTATTCAGCCTAACAGCAAACTTTTCTTTCGAAAAATACAATATGAGTTTGCTACAGCAATCTTACATTTATAGAGCCTAGCTGCTTTACTTAGCGTGCAAGGAAAGAATCTTTCCTTGCTTTCTTTGGCTTTATTTATACATAAAATCACTCTAGGACTTATCTTATCCTCACACTCTAGGATTTATCTTATCCTCACAAACTCAGAAACATTCTATTTAAAGAATAAAAAAACCTGCTGTTGCTAAAAATCCAACTCGAATTGATTTAAAGCAAATCTAATCTTGAGTTGCTTTAAAGCAAATCCATATCCCACTTTTTGAGCTACAAAAATCAACACTCCCTCTTAGCGAGGAAAGTGTTCTGCACCACACCCAACTTGTCCCTGAAGAATTCAAACTTTCTCTTCATCAAGGCCTTCGTCAGGATATCTGCTATCTGTTCGTCCGTAGGAATGTAATTGAGCTTCACTATCCCCTTTTCCACACAATCTCTGATGAAGTGGTACTTGATCTCAATGTGCTTTGACTTGTCATGAAACACTGGATTCTCAGATAGTTTGATGCAACTCTGATTATCACAGTAAATGAATATAGGATCCAGCTCCTGATTAAAGAGCCCAGCTAGAAGTTTTCGAAGCCAGATAGCCTCACATGTAGCCATACTGGCTGCCATATACTCAGCCTCTGCAGAACTCAGTGCAACTAACTTCTGTTTCCTGTTGTACCAAGAGACTGCTCCTGATCCCAAACTGAAACTGCACCCTGAAGTGCTCTTTCGATCAGTTGTACTACCTGCCCAATCTGCATCAGTAAACCCCTTGAGCTTCACTCCATCCTGTTGAACATACTTCAGCCCATAATCAACTGTGCCTCGGAGATATCTCAAAACATGCTTCGCAGCTATCCAGTGCACACGTTTAGGTTCCACCATAAACTGACTGAGTGAGTTCACTGCAAAACAAATGTTTGGCCTAGTGTTGACCAGATACATAAGAGAGCCTATCAACTGTCTGTATAAAGTCGGGTCCACTTCCTCTGATCTGGAAGCATCAATCTTCTTCCAATTGGTCACAAGTGGCGTTGACATAGGCTTACAGTTTTCCATCCTGAATCGCTTCAAGATATCAATTAAGTACTTCCCTTGTCCAAGGAAGATCTCTCCCTCTTTCTGCCACAACTCCAATCCCAGAAAGTAATGCATCAACCCCAAGTCCTTCATCTCAAACTCTCCTGCAAGATCCCGCTTGCAATGTGCTATGAGCTCCTCTGACCCTGTGAGAAATAGGTCATCAACATATAACAACAATATGAGAAGTTCACCCTTCACCTGAACATAGTACAGGTTTGAATCTGCCTCACTCTTAATGAAGCCCACACTCTGCAAGTAACTATCAATACGTGAATACCACGCCCTGGGAGCCTGCTTGAGTCCATACAGTGCTCTTTTCAACCTACATACATGAGAATCCCTCTCATGTGCTTCAAACCCTTCTGGTTGCTCTATGTAAATCTCTTCCTCAATCACCCCATTGAGGAAGGCCGTCTTTACATCCATCTGATGAATCCTCCAACCCATCTGTGCTGCTATAGAAATGATAGCTCTTATGGATGAGTACCTGGCTACTGGAGCAAAAGTCTCATCATAGTCGACTCCTTCCTTCTGTGAAAACCCCTTAGCCACAAACCGGGCTTTGAATTTTTCCACACTACCATCTGCAGCATGCTTAATCTTATACAGCCATCTCGAGCCCACCACAGACTTATCTTCTGGTCTTGGTACTACCTCCCACACACTGTTCTTCATGATGGAAGAATACTCTTCCACCATGGCATCTCTCCACACTTGGTGCTTGGATGCCTCCTGAAAGCTGGAAGGCTCTACTTCAATTAATTCACTCATAAGTGCCACATAATCTGAATAACGTCTGGGAGCCCTTCTTTGTCTGACTGAATCTTGAGGATCACCTACATATTCTTGAGCCTCTCTTAATGTTTGCTCAGCTGCCCTGTTTCTCCTCTTCTCACTAATAGGAATCTGAGGCTGAGGAATTATTTGTTCCTCTATCTGATCATCCTGCTTGTTCTGCTCTCCAGCTTGTGTGACTGAAGTTTGAGGAATTTGTGCTACCTCAACTGTGGATGTTTGTTCCTCCTCATTCATCAAGTTACTTGACTTCTGAAGAGCCCTCTCTTCCTCAAACTTCACATCTCTGCGAACCACTGTTTTCCTGAGAGCAGGAATATAAACCCTATAAGCCTTAGAAGTTTCACTGTACCCAACAAGGATACCCTTCTCTGCAGTAGGTTCCAACTTGGTTCTCTTCTCAACAGGAATGTGACAATACACAAGGCATCCAAAGATGCGAATGTGCCCCAAATCTGGTTTCTTACCAGTGAACGCCTCTTCTGGAGTCAATTTTCCCAACACTTTGTGAGGGCTCCTATTCTGCAAATACACAGCTGTGTTGCAAGCTTCTGCCCATAAGAACCAAGGCAGATCCTGATCATGAAGCATGGCCTTGGCTGCTCCAACTATAGCCCTATTTTTCCGTTCAGCAACCCCATTCTGCTGAGGGTTGTACGGAACTGTCAACTCTTTCTTGATACCTTCCTGAGCACAAAAATCTTTGAAGGCATTCGAGGTATACTCGCCTCCATTATCAGACCTCAGTATCTTGATCTTCTTCCTAGTTTGGTTCTCCACGAGAGCCTTAAACTCTTTGAACCTACTGAAGACCTCATCTTTATTCTTCATGAAATATATCCACGTCTTCCTGGAGAAATCATCAATGAAGGTAACATAATACTCATATCCATTCAAGGATGTTGTTGACATAGGTCCACACACATCTGAGTGTACAAGATCCAAAATCCCTTCGGATCTAGTGTCGCTGCTTGGAAAACTGGTCTTGGCATATTTCCCAAGAGCACAACCCTTGCACACCTCATGCTTTTCTGTCTTCATCCCAGGCAGCCCTGTCACTATTTCCTTAAGAATATTAAGTGCTCCATGGTGAAGGTGAGCCATCCTCCTGTGCCATAATTCTCCTATCCCTTTACAGCTACTAACCAACGCATGTGCTGGCTCAAACTGTAACCGAAACAAGCTGCCATGCCTGACACCAATCACTTTTGCAATCTTGGAATCTTTGGGACGAATATAGACTTTTCCCCTCTCAAAGGTCACAATGTAACCCTTGTCTTCCAAGGCAGAAACTGATATTAAATTCTTTGTCATGCCAGGGACATACAACACATCCTCCACCAACAAAGGTTTGCCAGACTCCCTCTGAAACTTGACGGTGCCAATACCAGTTGCATGGTACTTGGCATTGTCTCCGAGCTCAATATAGAAATCCAGCTTCTTCTCCTCCAACTTGGTGAAACATTCTTTGACTCCCGTCATGTGGCGAGAAGCCCCACTGTCAATATACCATACCCTGTTGGCAATTGAACTTGAGAGACAAGCAATGAGTGAAAACTCATTTTCAAATCGTGATGCAAACTCATCCACCTCTGCTGTAGCAGCAAATTGCTTCTTCTGCTTGTCCTTATTTTTCTTATTCGGACATTGACTAGCATAGTGACCCATCTGATGGCAGCAAAAACATTTAATCTTGCTCAGATCTTTCTTCTTCCCACTCTTGGAAGAAGAACCTTCCGATTGCTCTTTATTGGACTTATTCTTACCCTTGCTTGCAAGAGCAAGATTTTCTTCATCTTGAACCTTCTTTGTCTGATCTCCTCGATGAGCACCTTCACGGATCTCCTCCTGAACAAAATCATCCCAAAGTCTTGCCCAATCAGGTAGCCGATCTCTGCCGACAACACACTTGACAAACACTTCCCAGTGCTTTGAAAAACCATTCAAGGCTATACGCACCAACTCATCTTCTTTAATCGTCTCTCCAATAGCAGCAAGCTCATCCCTGACCTGTGTCAGCTTGGACAAGTAAGAGGTCACACTCTCGCCTTTGGACATCTTGGTATTATGCAATTTGTCCTTGAGCATCATCTTACGACTCTGATAGTCGCTCTGATAAAGTTTTGTGAGTGTATCCCACATCTCCTTGGCGGTGTCTTTCCCTGATAAATGAGGAATTAAATGATCTCTTACTCCATCCAGGATAATCCTCTGAGCTTTGGCCTCTTTGACTTCATGCAAATCTAAGGCAACAGGATCATTTGTTGGTGGAGTCACTTCTGTGCTAGCATAGGTCCATAGCCTATTCTCCTTGAGAACAGATGCAATCCGAACCTTCCACTGCAAGAAGTTAGACGCACCCTCGAGCTTGTCCTTGTATCGAACACTGGTTGCCATAGCCACAAAAGAATTGGAGATGAAAATCTGATGACTTTTTTTTTCTTGAAATCTGCGTTACAAATCTTGGCTTCGTATTCAGAGTTTAGAGCTCTGATACCATGTTAATTTCTATAACCCAGCAATAGATTAATTGCACAATAAATGCACATAAAGAAATCTGATTTATAACAATTAATACAACTGGGTTAATTAACAACTAATAACAGCGGAAGCAAAAATAACATGAAGCCAAACACAAAAAGACAATAACACAGATATACCCAGGAAACCCCAATGCGGGGAAAAACCTACAAATGTTGGATCTTCTATTCAGCCTAACAGCAAACTTTTCTTTCGAAAATACAATATGAGTTTGCTACAGCAATCTTGTATTTATAGAGCCTAGCTGCTTTACTTAGCATGCAAGGAAAGAATATTTCCTTGCTTTCTTTGGCTTTATTTACACATAAAATCACTCTAGGATTTATCTTATCCTCACAAACTCGGAAACATTCTATTTAAAGAATAAAAATCCTGTTGTTGCTAAAAATCCAACTCGAATTGATTTAGAGCAAATCTTATCTTGAGTTGCTTTAAAGCAAATCCATATCCCACTTTTCTAGCTACAAAAATCAACAGGAATTAGTTATACTATCAAATAGCCAATACACTTAATTAGGGTTTGATTAAATTAGAAGCATTAATCAAAGGGAATTCTACCATGGGATGTACTTATTTTCTAATTTGAAAAGCTGTAAACCAGGCATTCTTTTTATCTCAATTGATTTGTGCCACCATGAGATATTTTTCAACATAATATTTGCCTTACTGTTGTCCGAATTCAATAATCTATGGATTCTTGTAAAGACAGCCTATTCTTTAAATGGCAAAAAAGAACGTTAGTTATTAGATTCCTACTACCTATTTCTGTAATAGCAATTGTGTGCACTTCATCGACAATTCTGTGGTTTGCGATTTATGTTAATATTTTTTGGCACTTTGGGGCCGTCAATAATGTAACGTTTTTATGGCTTCTCAAACACTTTCAGAAAATGGTGTCCTTTTTCAGGATTAACCTAGAAAGATGCTTGAAAAAAGAACTGGCATGGTAAACTTTAGTAATCTAAGACAGTCAATGGTTCTGTTATAAATTAGGCATGGAATGGAAAAGAGTTTTCAAGTTTCTGTACGTAGGAAATGAATTGTACAATATTTTTATGCTAGATAACGTTTCATTTATTGTTGTTACGATTATTTTTATTTCTCAGTTACTATAGTTTCCAGTCAGCATAAAAATGTGTTGTCTCTGTTTGAATTAAGAAGCTTTTCAAATGCTATTATCAGAATTTTCTTGAATCTTTACTCTTTTTTAGTATCTATAATTTAGTTGAACTATAAGCCGAGGGCTCTTATTAATTTTTTAATGCTTTTTAACCTCAAATCCAACATTCCATATAAAAGTGTTAAGGTAGGTTATTATCAGAAAAATTGAAAGGATAGAAATATAATAGAATTCTATTCTTATGAATGGATGTGCGACGGGTTTGTAAATCCTGTTTGATGGTCATTTTTTTTAACATGTCAGCATTTTGGCTTGTACAATCTTTTGAACATATCTATAAGTTTTTTCCAACTAGATCCACCAATCCATCCATAATTTATCTTCGTACAATCATTTGCAGATTGTCCATTCTACTTTCTATTCCAACATGATTTTTCAGAGTGGTTTTTCAACCCAAAAATTGTACAAGGATGGAGATCCCAACACTTACAGTTTTTATGTCCTTCCCTATGACAATGAGAACATTGTAGAAATTGTATTCCTTGAGATTCTTTGCATGAAACTGTAACTCTTACATCATCATTTCTATCTCTCTCACCATATCAAAGGCCTTCATTCTTCGGCCTCAAATTGGTTGAATGGGATGTTTTATTCCTTGCACATGTTTTCCCAAACCTCTTCCTTCATATCCCATTTTTTTCATAATTTTTAAACCAGCACTTTTTTCAAACTAACCTTTGCTATTAACATAACAAGTTAAAAAGTCTTTAATTTCAGACACATCTTGACGTTTAGTCTCACATTCTTTATTAGAAGCAACTTAACACAAATCAATAATCTTATATAAGGAACAAGACAACTCTTCTATGCTGCATGACATATCACATACCAATGGCTTTGACCATAGACATTCATTGGATGTTACTAATTGATGATTCTCTTCTTTTAATTTTGATATTTCCTTCTTTAATAAACTATTTTCTTCTTCTAACCTCTTTAAGTTTTCTTCCAAATCTTCATTCTTATTCTTGAGCTCACCAAGAAGCTTCAATCTTCCTTCTATCTCTTCATTTTCCTTTTTTGATTTCTCTAATTATCTTTCAAGATTCTCATTTTCACACAAATATTCACATGTTTGATTTCCAAACCCCTTCACCTTTTCTATCAATTCTAAGTTAAAATCCTTTTGAACTTCACCAATTCATCTTTCAAACTATTTTTCTTAGATATTAAATTTGTAGTTTTTGTCTTTACCTTTTTACCAGTCTTTCTCATTGAAACAAATTATTTAACTCACCTTTCTAAAAACTATGATCTTCTTTCCTTCAAATCCTTTTTCTTTTAAATAGCGGCAACCTGAACTAGGGGACCTTTTATTGGCTACACCTCTTTGTTAAAAAAAAATCAATCTGCAACCCTTTTTTGATGGGTGATTCAAATCAAAAACTTTAACTTATCTCCTTGAGAATGATTGCCTTCATAGAAATCAGTGACAAATATGAATGTTTCCCCCACATAAAGAAAAATTATATGATTGGATATTGTATTTGTAAACATTTTTTAAAGGTGTTGTACAAAAACTTAAGCAATTAAAATCAATATCAAGCTCTACAACTAAACTAGTTATGAAAGAAATACATTACAATATGAATTCTCCTACTAGGACATATAAAGATTTATAAATGCATGTATCGAGCCACTAAGAGAATTGGATAGAATAAAAGAGGTGATAGTTTTGATATAAGAAAAATGGACATTTGTATTTATAGGTTTTATTAATTATGAAATTTATGAAAATATCAATATAGATGGAAGAGAGGAGTTACATAATAAAAAATTATACATAATAATGGATACTGGAGATCCATTACTTAGCTATTCCAAAATTTAGACAATGCTATAATCATCTCAACAACCAAATAGATAGATGATATACATATAAGTAGGCCTCTTGAATGCATGACTCAAGGAAGTGACATGTCAAAGAGCTAATGAGTTAACCCTCAATCAAGAGACAAGTTATTTCAATCTAACTAAATTAAAGATACTCTTGACTAAATAGTGGGGGCACATTACTATCATTAATCAAGGATTGATGATGTATTGGTGGCAATGGCATGTGGTTACCTCAAATCAAGGAAAACACATGCCATTACTAGCTTAACAAAGAAGATTAAACCTACCTAAGTCAGCCTACTCTTGGTGCATAATATGCAATAAAATAAACTACCAGTCACATGCACATGCATGTAACGATCAGTCGATAGGGTGCACCATGATTGGCTATTGGTGGAGTGCGAATCTTTTTTTATAGGGTGCAATCGGTGGGGTAAAGAGCCAATATGAAACAATGTGAAGTTAGTTCATATTGGAAGACAGATGTTATGAAATTGAACTCTAAGTACAATTGAAGGTTATAAATGAAATAACTTTCACATAAAAAATATTTTTCCTATATATATTCATTCAATATGAGTATAGTAAAGTATTATAAACTCAAATCTAACATGAAGAACTATTTGCATGACATTGGTAAATGGTTTTTGTGTTTTGGAATGAAAATCCATTAGTTGGAATTTGGCTATCAAATTCTAGAATAAAATTATGTCATGTTGAACAAATGGTTTTAAATTTATTAAAGGCTTTTACTTTTTTAAAGACTTATTAGTCATGTGTTTTATCGTTTAGATTGAATTAACAGGAGTGCTTATTGAAAAGTGGTCCCATTAGTAGAAAAAAAAAATTATTTTGTTATTGTTTTTATTAGTTATAATGGTCATGATAAATGAGTTTTCGAAACAAGAAAGATGTTATAAATAGTATCTACTTTGTAATTTTGTGAATGCAATGAAAGGAAACACATACTCTATAGTGTAATTTTAATTGAATTAGAAGGTACACATTGTTTTCAGGGAACATGAGAATGATGTTACCAAATGTATACAACGATTTGTGCACAATAGAGAATTTGTAAAAGAACTATTGCATGACAGATCCTCTCCATGGTTAAGTCGACAGAGAACCTGTCAGAAACTTCAAACAAATAAATTGAATAGATAAAAGAGATATTAGAAACAATAACATTAAAAGGTGGATGTTATGAATTTGAACTCTATGTACAATTGAAGGTTATAAACGAAATAATTTTCACACAAAGATTATTTTTCCTATATATATTCATTGAATATCAGTATAGTAAAGTATTATAAACTCAAATCTAACATGAAGAACTATTTGCATGACATGGGTAAATCATTTTTGTGTTTTGGAATGAAAATCCATTAGTTGGAAATTGGCTATCAAATTCTAGAATAAAATTATATGTCATGTTAAATGAATGATTTTAAATTTATTAAAGGCTTTTGATTTTTTAAAGACTTATTAGTCATGTGTTTTATCACTGAGATTAAATTAACAAGAGTGCTTTTGGAAAAGTGGTCCCATTAGTATAGTTACATCTTTTATTACTAAGAATGGGGAAAAAAGTATTATTTTAAAATTTTATTTTGTTATTGTTTTTATTAGTTATAATGGTCATGGAAAATGAGTTTTTCAAATAGGAAAGATGTTATAAATAGTATCTACTTTGTAATTTTGTGAATGCGATAAAAGGAAACACATACTTTGTATTGTAATTTTAATTGAATTACAATGATTTGTGTAAACATGTATATATGTAACAATAGATATCATGGAGATTCATCATACATTATTATTTTACTTGAATTAGAAGGTGCACCTTGTTTTGAAGCAACATGAATAACATGACTAATTCTATACAAGAACTTGTGCATAGATGTATGTATGTAAGAACAAATATATGACATGATATGTAAAACCACAAACCCCATGCTCATTTCCCTCCCTACCATATTAGCATCATGGAGCCCCATGGACTCTAGCCAAACCCCCGAGCAAGACAAGGATGAAATGTGCATGGGAGATGTCATGCAGTTTCATCGTACATCACACAATAGAAATATTGGGCAAACTCAAGTGTTTCCATATATAATATCTGATATTGTTGTGTTTTCATTGATGTTGCAACTTGAAATCAAGAACATATCCTAGTTTTGGATCCCTTTTCATGCTTAAACCTAATTCCTACAAATGGATTATAAGGGTATGTTAGTGGACAAGGAAGAAAAATAAAAAAGGAAGGATAAAAAGCAAGTATACAGGTAAAATTAATATTTATAATGTAAGGCTAAAAATAATGAATAACTTTTACAATTAGTTACCCGAAGCTATCTATTGACAATGGGAAAGTCTCGTATGTACACTGTTGATCATCTTCAATGAGGATGAGCTACAGTGGAACAACTCGTAGGGGCATGAAAGAATTTGAGATAGAAAGTGAAAAATATAGTAATTTTATTCAATGTGTATTATACTTTTGGTGGAATATAAACAAAATAATAAACATATACAATAAAAGAGGTTAACACCACTCGCTGAAAATAGAAACAAATAAAGTGAAATATTTTGAATGCATGGCATCTTGGCAAGGGATTATCTATAAGCAATCTATTGGAGAAGTTGAAAAGAAAGTTGTGGAAACAATGAGAAATGCAATGATGGGTATGATGGGATTTTAAGGCAATAAAAAATAGTCACATTCCAAATGAAAACCAACTCAACCATGACATTGTAAATGATTTAGTTGAAAGGAGCAATAAGCACCATTTTCATGTGCTTCTGGGGATAAAAAATGTGATGGTATCAAAAAATTGTTTATTTGAGCTAAAGTAGATGAGAGTAGGGTTTTGTTGTTGTCCACAACCACATAAACCAACACTCATTGTCCTACCTTCCATATTGGCATCATGAAGCCTCATGGGCGCTAGCCAAACCCCCAAGCAAAAACAAGATTCAAGGTCTGTGTAGAATCCCATGGACACTTATCCTATACCAGAAAAAAAGAGACTTGGTGAAGGATGGGTGTTTTCAATCAAATTTTGTAACATTGTAGTGTTTTCTCTTGGTCTGAGAAGTTCATCAAAAGCATATATCCTATGAAACAATTAACATAATGGGGTTTGAAGGCCTCCAGAAGAAGATGGATAAAAGCAATATATAAGATGGATAAAAGCAATATATAGAACAATGTATAATAAGTAAAAAGGTCTATCTAAGGTCATAATGGAAGTTCAAATCTACCTATACTAAAAATACAACTGCAATGTAAGGACAAATATAGTAAAAATAGTCAAAAAATTGACACGTCAATTGTTATATAGATTGGCTACTGATACATATGGGTTTTGAATTCCTTTGCATGGTTAAGCCTAGTTCCTACAAATGCAATAATAGGGTATGTTAGTAGACAAACATGGAAAATAAAGAAGGATAAAAAGTTAGTACATGGGTAAAATTAATATATACAATGTGAGGCTAAAAACAATGAATAATTTTAACAGTTAGGAAACCAAATCTATCTATTGATAGTGGGAGAGTGTCATACTTACAAACACTATTGATTGTATTCAAGATCAATGAGCTGCATTGGATTGACTCATAGGAGCAGAAAATAATTTGAAATAGAGAGTGCACAACACACTAATTTTCTTGAATTTGTATTATATTTCTATAATAATCTAAAACAAAATAATATACATATAGAATAAAAGAGGTTAAAACTATTCATTGTAAATAGAAATAGATAAAGTGGAATATTTTGAATTCACTGTATCTTGGTAAGGAATTATCTATAAGTAATCTATTGGAGAAGTCTAAAAGAGAGTTGTGGAAATAATGGCAAGTACAATTATTGGCTTCATGGGATTTTAAGGTAGAAAATGTAATCACGTACAAAATGAAAAACAAGCCAACCATGACAGTGCAAATGGTTTAGTGGAATGGAGCAACAGACACCACTCTCATGTGCTTCTGGGGATAAATACTGTGATGCTATCAACAGTTTGTTTGTCCAGTCAAAAGAACATGACAATGGTGTTTGGTTGCTAGTCATAACCACATAAATCAATGCCCATTTTCCTCCCTACCATATTGGCATCATGAAGCCTCATGGGATCTATCCAAAACCTTGAGCCAAAGAAGGAGTTAAGGTCCATGGATAATCCCATGGAGTCTTACCATACACCACATGAAAAAGGAACTTGTGGAAAGATGGGTTTTTTGAACCAAATTCTATAACATTGTAGTGTTTTATATGGGTTAAGAAGTACACAGAAAATGGATATCCTAGTAAAGAAAAAGCATAATAGGATTTGAAGCTGGTTAGAAGAAGATGGGTAATGGAATATATAGAAGAATGGACAATAAAGGAAAGAATATCATAAAACATATTCACACAACACAAGTAATGTATGTAACAACTGGTTGAATGAGATTGCAGCTTTAACTGCAAAAGATAGTGATAGTTGAATTCTCTTTTATATGTTCAACTTTATATCTTTAGCCGATAGGCTATTTGTTTGAAGTTTCTATTTTTTTAGAAGCCAACATTTAATCAAGTAGTATGTGTAAAGCTTGAAATAGATGAGAGAAAAAGAATATCATGAAACATATTGATCTAATATTCAAGCTACATTATTTTGTAGTAGATATTGAAAACAAATAGAGGAATTATATAACAGGTATTAGAATAACACTTTTTTGGTAGTAAATATCACACACAAAGAGGAAAATTGTATTGAGTGCCCTAAAAGATAGACAGATACATATACACATATATATGTATTCAATTCCCTAATTGATATATAAAAATACCTATATAGGTAGATATACATATGTATATATCTAGACAAAGATATAAATACATATGTATATCTAAACAGGTTTGTATATTATGTTTATGCGTATTTATGTAGACTGTAATTTCAAGTAGAGTTTAAAGTAGCATGTATAAGTATTCTCTATGTTGTGTATAAATCACCACTATATAGTTATAGCATTGAATCATATAGTATTGATATGTTGATAACAACATAGCATTTAATTGTGTATTATGTGTAACATATTCATCATGCTAGAATGGCTCTTCTAGCAATGCAACTAAATCAATATATTTTCTTCCATATTTTGTAGTATACTTTCCCACACTGTGACATTGACTATTGCATTTACTTCCTACTACGCCATTGCACCACAATACATATATATACATATATATATATAAATATATATACATATATATATATACATATATATACATATATATACATATATATAAATACATATACATTTATACACAGATATATATAGATATACGTATATAGATACATATATATACATATATACACACACACACACACACATGGATATATTGTAAAGTTGGGCTCCACTATTTGCCATTAAATATTATAGAGAAATAGGAAAATTGAAAAAGAACTATTAGGGAAACACTGGAGAGTGAGATACATCTAATTATTAAGTATCATCGTAATACCTCTTACAACTATTACATGGATTTCTTGGCTTCTACCAATATGTTGCATGACTCTTTTTCCATCATTTGTTCAAAGCTTCTTATAACAATATGTTATTTGTTGTTGTTCTTTTTCTTTGTAAGACAAGCAAATGTATTGGTTAAGTTGCATCGTTGAAATAGCCATTGTGGTGTTGATCGCATATGAGGCTATTGTAAGAATAGTCATTGTTGGGTCTATTCTATAATAGATTCGAGAGTTTTGAAACTGTTGTGTTGTGAAGTCTATAAGTCATTTTACATGGGTGTTTTGTATAAATGTGTTGTCCATAATATTGAGTACCAAGCAATGCAACTCAAATTTCTAATTAAGCCTGTGGTGCTATATGCATTTTGGATAGATCATTGCATCATATAGTTGCTGCCATAACATAGAGAAAATAGGTGTTTCCTTGGAGAACTGGGTTTGAATAATTGATTTAGCAAGTTGGAAGGATAGATGCATTTGTCAACGTTTATAGAGTTCGGTTACAATTTCCCTACTTCTCTATATGTAAACATGGGTTGGGGGTGGTGGAGTTGGTGTCCTCGATATGTAGAAGTTGAGTGGTAAGTATTTCTTCACACAAGGGTGGATCTTAGCAATTACATGGGTTTGGGGTGGTGAAGTTGGTATCCTGAAACAAGGTAAATACAATATTCAATGTTGCAATATGGGAAAGTATACTTTGTTGAAGTTATGTTGTCGAAAGAGCTATTGTGGTGCTGGTTTGGTAGCAGACTATTGTTAAAATCATCACATTTCGCTCCATTTTTTAGTAGATTGCAAGGTTTTGAAGCTATTGTGGTGTAGAATCTGTAAGTGATTTCACATGGGTATTTTTTAAAATCATTCATGATTACTTAATTGAGATTGGAAAGAATGGATACATTGTAAATAATGATTTAACTACAATACCTCCACCTGCAGAGCACGATAATCTCTTTGAAGTCTCCAAGATGGGTATAATGTCAAAGATAAAAACATATAACAAGAAGAAATTAACAATAAATTAATCATCTATGCAAAACACCCATGTAAAAAAGAGTATAACCCCACAAACTTCATTAAAAATTCCATATGTATCGCCTCATACTAAATACTATAGAGAAATAGAGAAATTGTAAAAGAGGTATTAGAATAACACTAATGTAGCGTGGATTCTCGATATATATATATATATATATATATATATATATATATATATATATATATATATATATATATATCCCTGGATGGTTTGGCAACAGAGTATTGTAAAAATTGTCGACTTCAACTCTATTTCTTGGCAGGTTGTAGGGTTTTAAAACTATTGCCCTCTTGAGTCTATAATAAGTATACATGGGTGTTTTGCAAAAATGATTTATTTATTTGTTTATTTTAAATTTTTTATTATGTGGAATCTGCAAGTCATTTTGCATGGGTGCCTGGCATTATGGTTTTATATGGATGAAGAAATTCTAGTTAAATCTTGTTTCTTTCATCAAAAAATATGTCCCTAGGAAGTCGAAAAGATAGTTGTGGGAACATTGATAAATGTACTGTATAGGGTAGACTATGGTTACTAAAGTCAAGTGTATGTAAGTATGTGGGTGAAGTTTCCACGAGGATTTTCATCAAGCGAATGATGAATTAGAGTTGTCAACATTGGGGATGGCTCAGTTGGTGGGAACTTGTGCAGTTTTTTTTTGTGGCGACGTGGAGCTTGGTAATTATGTGGGTTGGTAATGGTCCAACAGGTTGACTCAATACACGAGAACTGAGTTCTTATGTATAATATTTAGTAACAAATAAGTGTTATTCTAATACCTTTCATATAATTCCTCTATTACACTTGAATATATATATGTGTATATGTACCTGGTTATGCTTTGAAGTATTGTTTTTTAGATACAGTTCACATTGTATGCATATATATATATAAATATAAAATATGACAGGGAAAGGCAGAAGTGAAAATCGCATGTTTGCTCACTTTCCCATGACAATGGCATCATGAAGCCTCATGGGCCCCTGGCAAACTATGAGCCAAGTAAAGCATGAAATGATGACCACAAATGTTATGGAGTTTCATTATATATCAGAGAATAGTGAAGTCGCTAAAAAAATTCTATGTTCCAATATATGTCTTTATTTTCCTAGAGTTTTTTTTGCTCCAATAAAACTATATGAAAAGAGAATGCTTGATGAATAACCGCTAAAGATGGAATTCCGAAGATGAAATACACAAATATTGTTTAAAGGAAGACATCAAAGAAATAGAATTTGAAGGTTTTGTTTCAAACATACAATGTATAGGAATAACTTTATAGACATACCTAATTTTGGTATGTTCTGGAATGTATCTAATCATGTAGAAAGAAAAGGGATGAGTGTACAAATTTTCTATGCACTGAAGGATGTCGAGCCCTGCAATAAGAAAAGGGGTAAATATATAAGCTAGTAAATTATAAATTTACAAAACAAAACTATCAGAATATATATATATGTGGTTATGTGTGTATGAAATGACCAAAAAGACAGGGGAAAAACAACTTACAACAATAATATGTGTACGAGATAGTGTAGATTGCAAAACACAACACTTGTTAAACATCCAATCCGTGAACCAGTGGAAGTGCATGGCAGGTTTTGACCATTCTGCACCCATCAAGCAACACAAACAACTCCACAACCACCAACCCATCCAGTCAACAAAGTCCACCATTATTGTAAAGAGGTTCGGGCAAGGCCTCACAAATTGAATGGACTGTTATTATATATTAAGCAAAAAATGGAATATACAAGAGACTATCTATTTTTGAAAGTAATACAAAAGAAGGTGAACACAATAAAATACTGAAGAGAGAATTCTATACATCATTATTATACATATAGATATACACATACATATACATATACATATACATATACATATACATACACATACACATATACATACACATACACATATATATACACATGCATACATGTACATATACATATAAATATACATATACATATAAATATACATATACATATATGCATATACATATACATATACATATATATAAATATACATATACATATACCTACAAACATACTTTTCTCCCTTCATTTATCGCTTGTAGTTATCTATGTGCAACATTGGCATCATACTCATTACCATATGACCAGTTCTAGTTAAATGTTCTTTCTTTCATCAAAAAACAATGGTTAGGGTCACTAATCTTTTCACCTCTTCTATTCTTCATGTACCTAGCACTAAATATTATAGACAAAATAGAACACTTGTCCAGGGTTTTTACTGACAACCTAGAGCTTACCTCTTAAACAAAGGATCTGCCTAAATGTTCCTCATTGGTCAATAAGCTTTGCAAAGAAATCATAAATTTACAATTGACAAGGCAACTGTTACATAGTAAATGACTTTTAATAGGTCTTTGATAGTTTCCTTTCTTGCATAGTAAATGCCTTTTTAATAGCTTGAATTTTGAGTTGAGAAGTGAATTGTTATATAGATTGGCTCAGGCACGATATAAGTTTATCTTTGTATTAGTTTTGATATTCATTAGACTTGGAAGCACATGTATATATTTTTTCATTAAATTTGTAGGTGAATAACAACATTAAGAACCAAGAGTAATTAGTGTTAGAATTGGCTATGGCAGCCACCCAAGATCTATGGACCAAATAGAAAGCACAAGAAGAGAGAGAAAGATTATGACAAGAATAAACTGTATTCAATGTCATTAATATGATATGCTGATTATGATTGATTACAAATGAGAAAGACCCCTTGGTTAAATAGCCAAGGTGAGAACATAGAAGGGCATAAGATTATGACAAGTGTCAGAATCTTATGACATGTGACAACAATGAAGAGTTATCACTCCACCAAAGATGGAGAGATAATCACATGATGTGTCCACAAAAGGTGGAAATGATGAGGTGATGAGATGTCAAGTCCACCAAAAGTGGAAATTCTCCAACAACCTCCTATGTGGTCCCTAAGTAAACTTAACTAAGGTGTAATTATGACCTAGGACAAGGTACAAGATATTTAATTACACCAACACCCCCCCTTAAGTGCAACTTAGGGAGTAGTGCACAAATGAAAACAATGCAAGATGGGTCCCGGCTACTAGGCCATGTTAGGTACCCATGTACAAACAATGCAATGAAATCTCTCACAAACGAGGAAAGGGAGAAAACCTCATGGGACAAAACTCCCCCTCAAAAGAGAGATGAAATACAAAAACTGAAATACAATACTCTCAATGAAGAATGAGAAGGTAAAAACCCCATGTGAGGAAAAAGACCCCCCCATAAGAGAGAAGTAGAAGAGAAGCAAGGTAGCCCCCCCTCAATGTTGAGTCTCCTGCAAGAATGGTAGAAGCTCGACATTGAATGCTGAAGATGATCCAATCTCGCTGAACAACGTTCCTACCCTTAGGAAGAAACAAAACCAAGGATGTATGCAGGATATCATGAAGATGGATGATGTGCGATGATGTTGTCTCTGAAGCATGCTCAAGTGTCTCCATGTTTGATGAAGTAAAGTTTAACCACTCCAATCGCATTCTAGGCCACACTGTTGAAGAGGAAAACCCAACATCTAGTAGAGATGAATGTAGAGCACTATCCAAAGACACAAGGATATCCCCTCAAGACAAAGAAGCCTCCTCCAAATGCTGTCCAAAAGAATCCACACTCACGCCAATCTGTGAAGAATGATCATGTAGAGAATGAACAAGAGGGTCAAAGTGTTCCCTCACAACAACTGAAGAAGGTTCATCTTCATCAAAGAGAAGATGAATGCTATCAAGAGTGTCCTCCAAATCAAAAAGATGAGACTCCACAAACAAGTCTAAAATACCTGTTAGGAAGCCATCCAAAGTAACCATATCTGGAAGACTATGTGTATTCTGCTGCACTGAATCACTAGGAGCCAAAACTGTAGCAACACAAGTATCATCAAGTACAACAAAAGATGGAGGAGATGAAGTGCATGGCTCAAGTACTGGATCTAATGTGAGTATGCCCAAGTTCAAAAAGCCAAATGTCTCCTCAGAATCATAGTTGTGATCAACAGTCGAAGAACATGTCATCATCAGAAGCAAACTGTGCAAAGGAATACAACTGAGATGAATGATCAACCACCCCAGTAGCAATGACATCTCTAGTCTCCAAGTCACAAATGATAACCTAATCGTGTGAACCTTACGCCTCCCATCTCCACCATGTGTAATCCGGAGCAAATGGAAAGTAGATTGTTCACAAAATGAGGAACACACAAGACATCCCCTAAAAGTGTTCTCCCCAATGCTAATGGCATCCCTTCCCTATTACACTCATGTATGCATTGCTTCCCATCAAGATAGGAGACATAGAACAAGGTCAAATGAAGAGAAGATACCGCTAAGATGCCATATGATGTGATGCCCCCCGAATCTATAATCCATCTCCCTGATCCTGGACTTGAATGAGCACAAAGAGCTTGTCCTTTATATCCTGATATATATGTTTGACCTTTTTCCTTTTTAGACTGTTTTGAAGTAGAAGGAGAAGAAGATTCAGACATTCTAGAAGGCAAATCAATGCGATTCTTTTTGAGAAGATTTTTCAACTCATCAATATCCTTCTTATAACAATAATGTTCTTCATGTCCATCCTTCTTGCAATATGCACAAAAAGGTCTCTCCTTCTTAGATGTTTCTCCTTTTGATTCTTTTTGAGATGAGGATTTTGATTCTTTATGTGGCTTGTTCATTTTCTTCTTTTGCTTCTTATCAAGATTCCCTGATTCTTTCTGTACCTTAGACTCATTTTCCACCAATGCTTGTGGTTTGGAAGACTTGATTAGACCCATGTTCATTAACTTAGCTTCCTCTTGGATTAGGAGATTTGCAAACTCATCAAACTTAGGATCAACATATGATGCTCCCATAGAAAGTCGATGGGTATGAAAGCTAGAAACAAACACTGAATACTCAGGACCAAGCTTGGATAACACATTCAGAATCAATTGTAAATCCTCTTTTTCAATAGTGCATTCTTTCAATTGTGTTCTTAGTTGCTTGATTTTGGAGATGTAGTCTTGGATGTGGTCAAAACTTTTAGGATCAAGATTCATGAAATCATTCTCAATCTGATAGCCTCTAATCTTATCTGTTTTGCCATACAATTTCTCAAAAGTATCCCATACCTCTTTAGGTGTATTACATGAATCAATATGAAACTGCAAATCAAATGAGACTAATGAGCATATGCATCCAAGTGTTTTCTCACGATCAATCTCCCACATTGCCAATTCTTTAGCATCTGTAGGTTTTGGAATTTTGTCCTTTAGATGACCTATTAGACCTTTCATCATGAGATAGTTTGTTACTGATTTTCTCCATGTAGCATAATTATGTGGATTTAGGGGTTCAATTTGAGATCTCCCCATTGTAAGAACACAAATCAAGCAAAAGAATGCAAACAATCACTGCAAGATTACCCCCCCAAATCACTCAATCAAGAAACCCCAAAAGCAATATCTAATTTGGCACTTTATATTTAGTGCGTTTACAGTTGCTAGATGCCAAAAACAGCAAGCTAGACTTGATCTTAGTGCTTACAAATGCCAAAATAGGCCACAGTATCAAGTAAAATTTTTGGTACAAAATGAGATCAATCTGATCATACCACTGAGAAGTACAGGAAAAATCATGCACTTTCAAAAAAAATTACACTCAAAAATGTTACCGTAGGAGCAAGATATGAGCTCCCGAAGTTCTCAAAATGAGGACGAAGCAACAACAACTGTGAGAATCTGAAATTTATGGCAAAACCAGGCACCAAAACCAAAAAATGATTGCACCAGTGCATAGAGCACAAAATTCTAGCCCAAATCAAAAAAAATTGCTTGAAAAAAGGACTTAAAATGACTGAGATATGAAGCTTCAAAGTTTGACTGCAAAAATCAGAATGCAAATGGTGAGGGGGCCAAAATTTTCAAAAAACTGCTGACGTATTGCTGACGTCAGCAATATAATAAGTTAAATTTGACGGTTGGATGGCCGTTGCCGGAAAAAATTCCCTGCCAGAAATTAACGAAACGCCGGAATATTAACGAAACCCCAGAATTTTGCCGGGAATTTCTTTTTTTTGTCCGCCGGTATTGTGATGTGAAGGGCCGGAGGATTGAGGGGCCCGCGGGGGCCATGTGTACAGCGTACCCTGTGTGGTACGCTCGTACTGTCAGGTCTGCGGACTAGTCCGCAGACTATATAAATTTTTTCTGTTTTTTTTT
>VDFB02391055.1:0-79328 GCA_007258455.2 Sequoia sempervirens | reverse complement strand
CTAGGAAACTAAAACTGCAATATCTTTCAACCTAGGAATAGAAAATAAAAACTGTAAATTGAGAATTTCATTATGACGAAAAGGGTATCCAAAAATGTAAAAACATGTAAAAACTAAGAAACTTGAAATTTAACTATTTTTGGGTGATGCAAGATTGCCCTTACACCACTGGATGCTCCTGCATAAAATATTTTCTCTTCTTGTTGCTTGAAAAAATACCTAGGGGTCCCAATAATTCGACAATTAGGCATAATCACAACTAAGTTGGATATGATTAAGGCCCTAGAAAAGAAGCAAAACAATATATTAGACAAATTATATGAGGTAAAAATGAAAGAGAGAATTTTTTAAAATATACAAGAAACAATGCAACCCACCTTGAATCTTGGATATTCCTATAGATGTAGTCTTTTAAACATACAAGGGACTCTATTTTCAAGGCAACTGTAAACAACATATCATTGCATTTAGAAGGGAGGGTTCCTATTTGCAAATGGTGGCCATCAGACAAGACAAACTTGTATCGCTCAACCTAACCTTCATCACCGCCAAAAAATTTTAAGGACAAAAGTTAAAGGACCGAAGAGGGAACAACATTGCCGACATTGTTGGAAAAAATTGCAAATGAAGACAAAGTTAGATGTTTGTTTACAACCTACAAAGACAAGTGTAATCAAGAAAAATGCACATCATCACACCAAATGGATAGAACGAGTAAGAAAAACAAAGGCTGGAAAGAGATACATTTTTATGTGCTATAAAATATCAATGCATGTCTACCTTCATATATATATCCTCTACTAGGGCGAGCCATATATGTATACACCTAAATTCTACTAAAGCAGCAACAACAAGAAATGTTGGAAACAATAACAACAAGTTTCCAATAGGAACAATGAAAAAGCAGGACAAACTTATGGAATCAAAGTTTGTAGGTTGGTGGATGGAATCCTCAGACCCGCACTCCATAGCATGACTTGTAGGAGGTGAGACCAAATCAATCACCAAATCAATTTTTGGGGGCTATGGAGACCCATCCACAAATCCTGATTCCATAGACATAGTTCTAGGACCCTTTAAAGGCAAGAAATTTTCCAACTGTAGTTGACTGATTGGCAGCTCTATACCATAGTAAAAATAAAAGATTAATGTATTGCAACATTCAATGCCAACTAGTGGAGAACTTAGAATGCATGGAATATTCTTGCTATATTTCTATAAACACCTATATGTAAACATTTGTATATGTTGCTACTTGTTGTCTTCATCTTTTTTTAATAGAAACAATGGAATATAGAACAAAAAGAATGAAAATCCTGAAGTACAAATATGAGTTGAATTTTTCCTTTGTCTAGACATTTTGAAAAACATAAATAAGTAGATATATATCCATATGTACATATGTATATATTTATCTATATATACAACAATATATCTAAATGATAACATATTCCATCCAAACAAATTAAGCATGTTAAAGATTACATAATTTTAAAGATTAAAAAGAAACCCTTGTTACAAGAACAATAGAATACTCTATTATAGGAAACTTCAAATAGATGAGTGGAAAACAATATCATGAAAGTTATTGATAGCTAAATAGATGAGGGTAGAAGAATATCATGAAACATGTTAATAAAAGATAACTAGTCTATGTAATAGTTGCCTTGTAAATTCTAGTTCCATATTTTTTTGTCCAATACTTATTGACCAATGAGCAACATTTAAGAATATCCTTTGTTGAAGAGACAAGCTCCACATTGTCATTACAAACTATGGGCAACCCTTTTATATTTCAAAAAATAATTACATTCATCTGCTATTAAACCAACACCACAATGGCTATTTCAACAATGCAACCCAACCAATATATTTTCTCACACATTTTGCAGTATACTTTACACACATATATAGCATATATATGTATATATATATGATATGTATGTATATACATATGTATATACATGTATATATGTATATATGTATATTTTATATTATATACACATATATATACATATAAATATATATATACATATATACATATATATATTATATATATATATTATATATATACATATACATAAATATATATGTACATACATATATATATATATATATATTTATATATATATATATATATATTTATATATATATATATGTACTCTACATTCAAGCTCCACTATGTGGCACTAAATATTATAGAGAAAAACAAAAATTCTAAAAGGATTGCTAGGAAAACACTCAAGAACCACATAAATGAAGATAGGAGTGATTGTATATATATATGGATATGCAGAGGGTTTGTTATCTGTTTGAAGTTACCAACGAGATTTTTTGTCAACCAAGTCGTGAATAGGATTTGTCGTACAATAGTTGTTTCACAATTTCTCTATTGCTCTATAATATTTAATTCCACCTTATGTAGCTCACATTTTCTATGTAATGTGCGAGGAAGTACATTGATTAAGTTGCATTGTCGGAAGAGCCATTGTGGCTACAATATCCTATTAAACCAGCAAGAAGCACACATCTTGGGTAGGGCTCTACAATCAAACCAACACAACAATGCCACTTTCAACAATGCAACCTAGTCAATATATTATCCTCACAATTCTTTTTAAAATGGATAATAGAAGAGGTAAGCTACCATAATGAGGAGTTTGTTATGGGGGGAGTTGAAACAGATAAGGAAGAAAGAATACACACACATATATATATATATATATAACACTAAAATGGTTGTTTGAACAATGCAATTTAATCAAAGTATACTTTCCCACTCTGCAACATTCAATATTGCATTTACTTCATCTTCCACTAAAATGAAGGATTTTGGCATCCACTTGCTTTCTAGCTCTCCTACGGTTTTTCACCTAGAAGGAGAAAGATGAGACCAAAATGGACTAGTGTTTCACTCAAGATTAATATATGAATGGATAAGAAATAAATGTGAAGTGTGTGCGGATGTGTTGGGTATGTGCAGGATCATGATGGGCCAAAAAGTGGCAATATGATGGGTATGTGGCTAATGACTTTTTTTAAACCCAAAATTGATGAAACGAAAAGAGTTTTTAAAGGAGATTCTCAGATTTCCACCAATATAAATTATGCTTTACTTTGACTTTAATAAGTAATTATTATTCATTTTCTATTCAAATTATGACTAAAGTCTGATCGAGATTTGATTGAAAAACATCTATAGCTTTCAAACGGTATCACATTTTTTAATACAAAACATGCATCACATTCTATGCTTCATATACTATAGGATTAAAAAATAAAAAATGAATTTCATGAAGTTTTGACCAAGTTAAGGTGGTCAAACATATGAGTTTTTATAGTTTTTAAAAGTTATAATAAAAATCCATAATTAATTATTTACTTGGAAAAAATTACGAAAAATATGCATCACATCTGACATGAGTCCTCTACTTATATCTAAAATATTATAAAAAATATTATCATTTTATTGTGGTTAGGGTGGTCAGACAGACACCTACTTCCTATTTTTCCCCTGAAATTCAAGTACTACTACATTGAAATTTCAAATTTTCACCAAATAGATTTATTTTATTTTTAAACAAACCTAGTAGTTTAGAAACTACATTCAATTTTCTATAGATTCTATTCTTACATATTTTTGAAATAATATAGATAACTTATTCAAATTTTTAAGTCAAGTTGCCTAACTCTAATTTTTCTAATTTTTTTGCCACTTAAGGGCCTATTTTTTCCATTATGATCCTACACATACCCTGTTAGGAATACTCATAAATGGAAATGAATGGATGTAAACTACTCTAATGCAAGATGATGGAAAACACCGTGTTGATTGCAAATATGAACTAGAAACCTAAATAAATAAAAATAGAAATTGATGAAACTGAACAGTGCACCAGGAGGAAGATTGATGTTACTAGAAGATTCCATAATGTCTCATAAACCTCTGTTAATGGCCACTAGGATTGATTCCATGCATGGCGAATTAGTCCTACTTCTGATGAAAAGTTCTAGAAACCTATTTTTGACTGTTGGGAGATGAAATCTAAAAAAATAAAAAATTTAGGCCTATAGGTGGGACTCATTTTTCATGGGTGGAAAATTAGTCCACCTACATGAATTTGTAAAATCTAGAATTGATTCTGTGAAGCTAGATTTGTACTTCTGCTTCCTACAGGTGTTCGCTTCTGAAACTATTGGATCTTGATCTTAAAGTGACTTTTTGTTGATGTTTTTAATTGAATGATGAAGAGATGACTTGAATGACCTCACAACTTGATCTTCAATGACTTTCAAGCCTCCAAGAGTCCTAAATCTACAAGCAAACAAGATAAAAGAGATATATGTTGAATTTTAGGGCATAGGGGTTTGCCTTGGTCAAACCCCATTTAGGTAATTAAACCAAAGTGATGAAATAAATTAATGAAACATGCAACAATGGAGATGATTACCTTGTCATGATGATTTGATCTTGAAATTCTGCAACAATGGAGGAAGATTCAACCCTTGAATACATGGGAAAGATAACTTGAAGACTTCTAATGAAGAAACCGTAACTTTCTTGAATTGGATGAGAAGATAGAAGATGAATTAATGATGATATATGTAAGAATGATTTTTTAGATGTAAAATGAGGATAAAAACACTTATTTATAGACAATTGTTCCTTAGTATCTGGTTAATACCTCATCATAGGCCAACATGAAGCAAAATTAATTCAAATTTCACATTATTTCCCGCTCAAAGGTCAAAATGGGGCCAAATAGGACTCATTCACCACACATGGTGAATGGGTCCCACCTGGATGGGACTGATTCACCATGCATCGCAAATGGGTCCCATAGGGTCCATTCTAACACCTAAGAAGCCAAGGATTTAGGAAATAAGGTCTAAAATGCCCTCTTGTTAGATATTTGATCAATTAAAGCCTTGTGATGCACAATATGGGTCACTAGGGACCTATTAGTGATGATGTAAATGTTGAGTAGGGCTTGGGACAAAAACTTAAATGTGAAAGTGTAATTAAATACACTTTACAACACTAAAATGAGGTCCACATAGCCCAAAAAAGCACAAAAACCAATGTGAATGTGCGGGACACATTACAACACTAGTTTATCATTAATTTTACATTAAGAATCTTGTAGATTGATGTAATAATTTTATTAAACACATTTTATAATGCTGAATTAGGGAGAAACATGTTTATTAGGTCTACAAAAGTGTGAAAGTCCTTTACAAGACTTTACAACACCTTTACAAGACATTGTTAAAAGAATGTTGTTTGATTTGCAAGGTTCCAAGACCTAGTGTGGATGCATAAAATGCCTCACAACACTAGATTAAGACCTCATTAAGTCCATTTTATCATGAATTAATATCACATCAAGCAAAGGGTACTTTTTTTCTACAACACATTTAACCCCCACTTTAGTGAGAGGATGAGCTTACTTCAAACTCACACTAAAGTAGACATTCAAAAGAGATCCACATTTACATATGCAAATGTCAAAGAATGACAAAGATCAAAGAGGTGGTCAAGCCCCTAGGATCCATGATCCTAAGTCAACCTTCAAGATGCAAAATCATGCAATGACAAGAATTAAAGAACAAGAAGATGAGGTGAAAAAGATGTACTCACTCTGGGCCCACGAAACTTCTTGGTTGTCCACTGGATGAGAAAGGAAAACGGTATACTCACTCTAGGGCCACATAAATAGTTTTCCATGGGGTGAAAAATCCCAAAAAGGTAAGATACATACCCTAGTTGGTATGCACTCACACATACAAAGGTGGCTATGGGGAAAAGTCATGCCGCTAGATCGGCTTCCTGCTCAACCATATTAAATTTATACATGCTGATAAATTTAACAAGGTGCCACAAGGATAAATGCTCATGAATAAAAAGAAAAGGTACCATAGTCATACAAGTTGTGTTATGCAAGGTGGTAAAAAGTGCAAAAATGTAAAAGTATAAAGTGTAAAAGATGTAAAGTAAAATGTGAAAATATGTTCAAAGGAGTCTTGTTCGGTTCATGTAAGCTTAGTCACTTAGGGAACATTATGTCTAATGTCTCCAAAAGATGACCAATCAAAGAATAGTATATTCAAAGCCTAGGGGATGTAGTTCATCACATCAATCAACAAAGAGGAATGTAATATGCTGAGATAGATCACACTTATGAAGGACATCATTCCCAATGTCATCCACAAAGTGATGAACGCATCACGCAAATGAAAAGGCTGCACTAGGAACAAAGAATGCAAATAAATTATGGTAATGTATGCCCCCCACTTTAAAGGAATTTCTACAAATCATTTTGTGAGCAATTGCTTTAAAGTAGAAGAGAAAGAATAAGACATGAGAGCTTACTCAAAAATCCCTATGCCAAGTCATATGTTTTTGATAAGCTATGTCATGAAGAAAGAGAGCATGTCACCAACAAGTCAATCTTAAGACATGTTGTCAACATCTCAAGCTTGATTTTATATGTTCATGAAAGGTTAACGAGTAGTTGAAAGAGAACAAAAAGTGACATACAGGGATAAGGCTTGCTAACCCTTTTCCCCCACTTAGTGCAGGACAAAGGTGAGCCTGGAATGGATGATGGTATGCTATCCCTTGCAATGGATGCAAGACATGAAATAGTGAGAATGTGATTATCCTACAACTATTACATGACAAGGAGCAGAAACTAAGGTTATTTATGTGAATAAGGAAGATCTTGTAAGAATCTTGTGTGTTAGTATTGATGTTGATTGAAGGTGTGGTGATCTTAGTAAAAGGAGAATAACCAAGACCATGAGTTGTTTGTTGTGTGTTAATCTCTATAGGGTTACAAATACCTTGCTCTCGAGCACCACAACCTTTTCCATTATACCCAAATTGTTTCATGAAGTCATACCCTTTTCCATAAAGTTGTTTCAGTGCTTTGGAATCAGGGGGTTGTTTTTTGTTGTGTTCATCAAGGAACCTTATTGTGGAGTTTGTGACATTATTTAAAGTGGTTGAAGCAAATGCTTTTGAAAGGTTATCTGAATGTTGCATTAACAAGATAGTTGGTTGTTCTTGTTTCTCATCTTTCTTGTGTGCCAATATGTATTCACCCATAACTAAGAGTGTGAAGTCTAAGGATCCCCAATTGTCACCAAAGAATTTAGATTGTCATTCATTATTATTATGTTCAATTTCTATGTTGGAGGTGGGAATCAATGTTTTTAGAGGACTTGTAGCTCCTTTTTCAAGATGCCAGCAACTTTTAGGCTCAGGATCTACTTCAATTTGATAAATTTTATTATTATAGACATATTTCATTATACAATGAAGGTTTGGGTATGTGTAGGATCATGATGGGCCAAAAAGTGTCAATATGATGGGTATGTGGCTCATGACTTTTTTTTACCCAAAATTGATGAAACAAAAAGTATTTTTAAAGGAGATTCTAAGATTTCCACCAATATAAATTATGATTTAATTTGAATTTAATAAGTAATTATTATTCATTTTCTATTCAAATTATGACTAAAGTCCTGATTGATAGACTGATTGAAAAACATCTATAGCTTTCAAATGGTATCACATTTTTTGAATCCAAAACATGTGTCAAATTCTATGCTTTGCATACTATAGGATTAAAAAAATAAAAATTGAACTTCGTGAAATTTTGACCAAGTTAAGGTGGTCAGACATATGAGTTTTTTATATTTTTTAAAAGTTGTAATAAAAAAATCATAATTAATTATTTACTTAGAAAAAAATTACAACAAAATATGCATCACATTGGGACATGAGTCCTTGACTTATATCTAAAATCTTATGAAAAAATATTATCATTTTATTGTGGTTAGGGTGTTCAGACAGACACCTACTTCTTATTTTTTCCCTGAAATTTAAGTACTACTGCATTGAAATTTCAAATTTTCACCAAATAGATTTCCTTTTTTTTAAACAAACCTAGTAGTTTAGAAACTACATCCAATTTGCTACAGATTCTATTCTTACATATTTTTGAAATAATATAGATACCTTATTCAATTTTTTACGTCAATTTGCCTAACTCTAATTTTTCTATATTTTTTTCCACTTAAGGGCCTATTTTTTCCATGATGATCCTGCACATACTCGTTTGAAGGAACTACATTCATCCCATGAATCCATGGTCTACCTAGAAGAAGGTTGTACGAAAGATTATAAGGCATGACATGAATAGGAGTTTGCAAAGTAACCACCCCAACCATAATAGGGAAAGTTATTACACCAAGCAGTTGCTTTGTTGTATTATCAAATCCTTGAATAGAGACAAAATCAGGTATTATTTGTGATCTATTAGCATGTAATCGATCAAGGAGACTCACATCACACACATTAAGGGAAGAACCATTATCTATGAGAGTGAGTTTCATACCTGTGTGATTGAATTGAGCAATTATTATAAAAGCATCATGGTGTTTTTGTAACTCCAAAGGAGGGAGCTTATGTTGATGAAAAGTAATATCAGGACTATGTTTTTGGACGACAGTTGCCACATCATTTAGAGTGGCTCCAGGAGGAATTTTGATTTGTTTTAGAGCGGTTTGAAGAATGGTGTTATAAGTTGGTGAAGTTTGAAGCAAATCCCAAAGGGAAATCTTTGTCAGAGTATTCTTTAATTGTTCAACAAGATCATACTCCTTTGTTTGTGGGATGTAATGAGGAGCACTAGGTGGATTAGGTAAAGGTAAGGAGGGTGGGATTGGTTGTGATGGTTGTGGGTTATTTTGTGTGATATTTGTATGAGCAACATTATCATCACTAGATTGCTGCGACACATTAGTGCTAGGTGGGTATAAAGTGTGGTGTGATCAATTAGAGGGATGAAGCGGATGTGAGGGTGGGTAAAGGATAAATTTAGGTTTATTTTGAGTTTTTTGTTTGTGTGAAGGTGGGAAAAGTGTGTAGTGAGGTTTATTGGAAGGATGAAGGTTGTGTGAGGGTGGGTGAAGGGTGTAATGTAGTTGAATATTGTTAACATCCTATAACAAGTGAGAGTCTTCATTGTCTTTGAAGGGTATGTTCTTATTTTATTGGGTCATAATATCCTCCCTAGAAGGATAGTTCCTAGGAGAACAACAAACCACATGTTCATGACAATTAAGGTTGGGTTCATCCAAAAGAACTTCATCGTCACTAAGGGAGGTATTAATGGTTGAATGTGTTTGATTATTGATAGTGGGGAGATTAGGGGAAGGTTGTATTTGATTGTTGGTTGTTTCTAAGGTCAAATTCTCTCATACCATATTGTCTAGCATACTAGGAGATCTTGTAATATGTTCATCTAAGGGTGAAATTTGAAAAGTAGCTTCATCACAAGTATGAGGAGGATCAATGATTGAATTAATTTGTTGGATAATTTTTTATGTAAGTGAAAGGAGACAACTAAGATTCTCATGACTCTCATTGGTTTTGTTTTCTAACAAAGTATCATTGTCACAACTAGGAGAGATACTAGGAGAAGAACAAATGTGATTATCATGATCATTTATTACTTCATTGGTTTGTTCCCTAATATCTTCCAAAATAGGAGGTGTAGGGGAAGGTTCATAAAGAGGGTTGTTGTAGACCTTAAAAATTTGATTATTTAAGGCCAATCTATCATCCTCATCATTTATAATCACATTCTCTTGTGTTACAGTATCTTCCCAAAGGGGATGAGGAGAAGGAAAAGCAAGATATGCATAATTCTCAATAAGTGTACCTTCTTTCATCAAGATACCTTTATCACTAAAAGGAGATATATCAAGGGAAGGACAATTATGATCATCATTGTTATCTATGTTTGTATTCCCTTCTAACACATCATCCTCACAAACGGGAGAGATAGGAGGGGGTGTAGGTTCAATACAAGCATTAATATGTTCCTTCTCTTGTGCTAAGAGACTATCATAACTAGGGAATGCATTGAAAGAATGATTAACATATTTATGAACTAACTTTTTCTGTGCAAACTTGGAGAAGATTGAAACTAACATTTTGAAATAACAATCTATGCTAACTCAAAATGTAATGCAAAAGTAGGAAATGAAATGCAATTTTCAGATGACAATTGACTGATTATAACATGCAACAATGTGAGAATGCAAATGTGATAATTAAACCATGAATGAAATGAGCTAATTAAGGCTAGATTTGATTAAATGCATGCTATAGAAATGAAACTAACTGATATAGGTATGAAATGGCACCAAATAGAAGCCTAAAAAAATGTTCCGAATTCTACAAAATGTTGTTTTAGGTGTCAGAAGGGACTGATTTTCCCAAGGGGGTGAATGAGTCCCAGTATGGACTTTTTTCAAACTTTTCAAAAAAAAAATGACTGATTTTTTATGTTTTCAAAATGCTATGATGCAGGTCTAAATGAAAAATATATAAGTTTAAAACTTTTCACTTAGTAAAGATGTAATAATGCAACCTATGATGCAAAAATTAAACCCTAGAATGCAAGCTAACTAATGCAAAATGCAATGTAAGCTAGTCTAGGATAATGGACTCCAAAATCGGAAAAGAAGGAATACAAACAATAGGTTAACCAAAATGAAATGAAGGATTTTGGCACCCACTTGCTTTCTAGCTCTCCTAGGGTTTTTCACCTAGAAGGAGAAAGATGAGGCAAAAATGAATTAGTGTTTCACTCAATATTAATGTATGAATGCATAAGAAATGAATGTGAAGTTTGTGTGGATGTGTTTGGAAAACTTATAAATGCAAATGAATGAACGCAAACTACTCTAATGCAAGATGCTAGAGAACATAGTGTTGATTGCAAATATGAAATAGAAACCTAAACAAATGAAAACAAAAATTGATGAAACTGAATAGGCTATACCAGGAGGTAAATTGATGTTATTGGAAGATTATGGAATGTCTCAAAAACCTTTTTTAGTGGCCATTGGAACTGATTCGCCATGTATGGCGAATTAGCCCTACTTCTAATGAAAAGTTTTGGAAACCTATTTCTGACTGTCAGGAGATTAAATATGACAAAATAAAATCTTCAGGCCTACAAGTGGGACTCATTTTCCATGGGTGGTGAATTATTCCACCTAAAAGAATCTACAAAATCTGGAATTGATTCTATGGAGCTAGATCTATACTTTTGCTTCTTATAGGTGATTGCTTTTAAAACTATCGGATCCATATCTGAAAGTGATTTTTTGTTGATGTTTTGAGTTGAATGATGAAGAGATGACTTGAATGGCCTTAAAACTTTATCTTCAATTATTTTCAAGCCTACAAAAGTCTTAAATATGAAAACAAACAAGACAAAAGAGAGATATGTTGAATTTTAGGGCATGGGGGTTTGCCTTGGTCAAACCCCGTTTAGGTAATTAAACCAAAGTGATGAAATAAAGTAATGAAACATGCAACAATGGAAATTATTACCTTGTCATGATGATTTTATCTTGATATTATACAAAAATGGAGGAAGATTCAGCCCTTGAATTCTTTAGAAAGCTAACTTGAAGACTTCTAATGAAGAAACCCTAACTTTCTTGACTTGGATGAGAAGATAGAAGATGAATTAATGATGAGAGATGTAAGAATGAGTTGTTAGATGTAAATTTGGACACATGAAATGAGAATTATGCACTAAATTAAATTCATATTCATCCACTCATTAAATAAATCAATTTCAGTAAATCCATTTATCAAACAAATCAAGTGTATTTAATTCAATCTCTAAGGATCGTCCATTTAAATTGAATAAATTAACTTTAATTAATTTAAGCCAATCATTACCTCATTTAAATAAATCAATTTTAATCACATCCTAACATTCCATCTTTCATAAACCATCTCCTAAGTTCATCTCCTTCAAATTGATTAACCTTTATCTCACATCACCCTTTTAATTAAATAAACCAAACATTATTTAATTAAATCTCAAATTCATATTACATCCCTTTTTGATTTAATTAAATCAAAGTATTTAAGTCAAATGGGTCAAATGCATCTAACATCATCTTAATTAATCTAATCCAATCACCCATCACATCCTCTAGCTTTTCCCACTTGCTCAAATAAAGCATTTTAATTCATTTATTAAAATCATCATTTTCCCTCAACAAAGCATCTTTGGAGAATATTCCTCAAGTTTGAATTTGAAAACAAGTTGACTTGTCCATTCCAACATGGCAATAAATCCCCTCTTACATGTCCCCCAGTTGGCATTTAAGTCTCCTTTTCTCCCTCCAACAAGCCAAATTTGAATTTGAAAAGGCCAACCAATCTCATTTATTGGCACATTGACCAAAACTTGCACATTTCTCAACCACTCACAAGGTGAAAAGTGGCTCCTTTTTATTGGCCAAATATTTATCCCACATTGCTCTCTTTTGGGAACTCTTTCAACTTGAGGATCTATAAGTAGAAGCCTCATTCTTCAACAATCCATCCAAAACCTTCATCCAAAGTTACTCTCTTCAATTGAGAGCTAATTTTGTCCATTTAACTCCATCTTCAAGGAATCTATCATTGAGCTTAGCAAGGATTGGGAAAGGGTCACTTTGCAAAAGTGACACCAATCCACTATGGAATAGGTACATGCAATGCTTTTATATGTCTTTTAATCATCCTTGTTATTTGTTGCATTTTTTGAGCATTGAAATGTTATTTCATAGGAGTGTTCATAGGTTTGCATGTGCATGAACTAACCCCACTAATGAGTGTTGGAATAGATTGATCACTTGCAGATCTAGGGTGCTTCAATAAAATAAGGATAAAAACACTTATTTATAGACAATTGTGCCTTAGTATCCCGTTAATACCTCAACACAAGCCGACATGAAGCAAAAGTAATTCAAATTTCACTTTATTTCCTGCTCAAAGGTCAAAATGGGGCCAGATAGGACTCATTCACCACACATGGTGAATGGGTCCTACCTGGATGGGATTGATTCACCATGCATGGTGAATGAGTCCCATAGGGGCCATTTTGACACCTAAGAAGGAAAGGAATTAGGAAATAAGGTCTAAAATTCCATCTTGTCAGGTATTTGATCAATTGAAGCCTCAAGATGCACAATATGGGTCATTAGGGACCTATTACTGATGATGTAAATGTTAAATAGGGCTTGGGACACTAAATTCAATTTGAAAGTGTAATTAAATACACTTTACAACACTAAAATGAGGTCCACATAGCCCAAGAAAGCACAAAAACCAATGTGAATGTGCAAGACACATTACAACACTAGTTTATCATTAAGTTTACATTAAGAATATTCTATATTGATGTAATAATGTGATTAAAAACATTTTATAATGTTGAATTAGGGATAAATAGGTTTATTAGGTCTAGAAAAGCATGAAAGTCCTTTACAAGACTTTACAACACCTTTACAAGACATTGTTAAAAGCATGTTGTTTGATTTGCAAGGGTCCAAGACCTAGTGTGGTTACATAAAATGCCTCACAACACTAGATTAAGACCTCATTAAGTCCATTTTATCATGAATTAATCTCATGTCAAGCAAAGGGTACTTTTTTTCTACATGTGACATAGATTTTGGTGCCTGAAATGTTAGGCTCTCTTCCTAGGGTTTTCCACTTAGAAAGAGAGAGATTAGGGTTGCCAAAATACTTATGCACATTCAAATAAGGCTATGTTTGATGTTTTTAATGCTAAATGGGGTGATCTAAGTGCTGCTAAACTATGAAATTGATCAAACATGCATGCAAAATCTAAGAAATAGGACTTGTTTGAAAACATATTGTGTAATATAAAAGACCTAAAGAATGATCTAAAAAATTAAATAAAGCCAAACAAAAGGGAAAGGATGTAAATGATATGCACCTGGAAATGAATTTAAGAATTAAAATATCTCTGAAATTCTAAAATTGTTTATTTTTAGGCCTAGTGGGACTTATTCGCCAGTATGGGACTCATTTGCCAAAATGGGACTCATTCACCATGCATGGAAAATTGGTCTTGCTTCTGCTAAAAATCTTCCAGAAACCTATTTATAATTGTTAGGAGTTGAAATCTCAGAAAATAAATTTTTAGGCCTACAAGTGGGACTCATTCGCCAAGGGTGGTGAATCAGTCCCCCTACAGAAATCTGGAAAATCAGAAGAAGATTCTGTAGAGTTTGATTTGTACTTCTGCCTCCTACAGGTCTCCTCTTTTTAAATTGTCAGATTTGGGTTTGAAAGTGACTTTTTCTTGATGATTTGACTTGAATGAAAGAAATAATACTTGAATAACCTTGGAATGCAATCTTCAATAATTCTCAAGCTTCCAAAGGACCTAAATCTGCATACAAACAACACACAAGAAGAGAAATTGTTGATTGTTAGGGAATGGGGGTTTTCCTTGGTCAAACCCCATTTAGGTAATTAAACCAAATGGATGAAATGAAGGAATGAAGCATGCAAAATGGAATAGATTACCTTGCAATGATGGTTGATCTTGGATGTCTCCTGTAACATATGTAAAATCTGTCCTTGAATGCTTTTAGAATGCTCACTTGAAGATGTCTAATGGAGAAACCTCAACTTGCTTGACTTGAGATAGAAGATAGATTGATGAGAGAGATGTAATAATGAGCAAGAGATGTTAAAACAAGGTTAAAAATGCTTATTTATAGTCAATTGTGCCTTAGTACCCGATAATACTACATCATAGGCCGACATGGAGTGAAAATAAACTTTAAATTTCACTTTTTCTCACTTAAGGGTCAAAATGGGGGCCAGATAGGACTCATTCACTGCACATGGTGAATGGGTCCCACCTGGATGGGACTCATTCATCGAGCATGGCGAATGGGTCCCACAAGGGCCATTTTGACACCTATGAAGCTAAGGAGATAGGAATAAGATTTAGAATGCTATCTTGTCAGGTATTTGATCAATTAAAGCCTCAGGATGCACAATCTGGGTAAAATAGGACTTATTAGTGATTATATAAATGTTGAATAGGGCTTGGGACACATAAATTAATGTGAAAGTGTAATTAAATGCACTTTACAACACTAAAATTAGTCCACATAGCCTAGAAGTGCATAAGAACCAATGTGAATGTATAAATCACATTGCAACACTAGTTTGTCATTAAGTTGATACTAAGAATCTTCTAAATTGGTATGATAATGTTATTGAACACATTTTATAATGTTGAATTAGGAGAAATAGCTTAATTAAGTCTAGAAAAGTGTGAAAGCATCTTACAACACATTAAAACACCCTTACAAGACATCATTAAAAGTATGTTATTTGATTTGCAAGGGTCCAAGACCTAGTGTGGACACATAAAATGCCTTACAACACTAGATTAGGGCCTCATTAAGTCCATTTAATCTCATTTCAAGCAGTGGGTCCAATTTTTGGCGGCACACTACGACACAACCACCATCATACAACAATGACAGAATGCATTAACCCTTGCACAAGAAAACACTTACCATTCACCTTCCGCATATCAAAGTCACCACCTCCACCACTGCCAACCCACGTAATATATATATATATATACATGTAGACACTTAAAAATGACCTAGGCCTGCAAGCTCTATTTTTTACCACTTTCGTCCTAGCATAATTATGACATTTAATTATGTCATTGGTCCACATTCGACTATTGATTAAATAATTCATAATTATTTAATTAATTCATGTTCTTTTATTCTTCATGATTATTAAATAAATAAATTGCTAATATAATCGTATTTATCAAGTCTTCCCTTAATTAAATAAAATTTCTTAATTTGTTTAATCTGCCATACAGTCTGTTTCTTCACGGTTATTAAATAAATAAGTTTTGTTATTTATTTAATGTAATGTCTCACTAATTGTCATAATTAAATAAATTGATTAATTTATTTGAAAATTAATTAATCTTATCTTCTAAATTAAAAATAATTATATTTAATTATTTGGTATCAAAATTAATATTCATTTTAAATAAATAAAATTATTTAAAATGTCATCCTGTCTTAATGACGGTCCGTTTTGGGTGAAATGATCTGAGAAATTGATTGTTTGTTATTTCTACCAAAGATCTATATATTTTGAATTAATTTAATTCAAAATGGTAACTAATCTTCTAAAATCAAGTAATCGAGTAGATTCTTGATTTTCCAAATTTGATCTTCAGTTCAACTCTTATCTTCTTGATTTTTCAAATCTCACAAATCAGGCAGTCTTTATCTTCTTGATTTTTGAAAATCTTTATTTTCTAAATTAATTATCTCATTTATTCTCCACCGCCGATTCAATCTTCTTAGATGAAATCTCGACCGCTCAATGAATGACTTTTCCCTAACCCTGATTAGGGATTATCAGATTTAATCTGGGCCTTTGATTTTAGGTCTCCGTCAAAGGTTAATCTCATCTGTCCATTCAAAATGGCATTTTCTATAAAATGCCATTTTCCCCTCATTTTTGGATGACACAGAGACATTATACACACATGAATTACATTATTCTTGCATATTAAAACTTAGATTTCTTTGAGTCATTTTTAGTCATTTAGGCATAGACATTTGTTGAAATCCTTCAAAGGTTGGTGTAGGACTTAGACTTGTATTTCTAGATTGCTCGCATGTTGAATCTGAGGGCAACACATCAGCCAGCAAGCTAGAAGGTGTTACAAAAGTGAATCATGGAGGTCTCAGCGATTAACAGGTATAATCGTTCTTTATTTTAGCTTTCATTATATTTTGTAATCTCTTTGGGTTTATTGTCTTCATTGATTTTCTAACCTTAATCAAACCCTAAAAATAACCCTTAGTTACATTGGTGAACCTGACATTTTGTAGAAAAATTTGTGTTTTTTGTTTGTTTTTGTTGTTTTGCAGGTTACAGCCAAGAATTCATACAAAATCCTGTCACCTTTTCTTGAGCACGAAAAACTAGGCGCATGGAATCTTTAAAAATGATTATCTGGGTTTTGTAGGACTTCTTCTTATCTTTCTAAAACTTCAAACGGTTTAAAATTTTGTTGAGATAAGAGAAAGTTCTGGTTGTTTTAGTATTTGTTGTTTTTCTAATCTAGCTTTTAAAACCCACGTTTTCTTTTGCCTATAACATTTTTTTGTGTAGAATCTTAGAAAATACTTTATGAGTTTTGAAGGTTTGATTTTCATCTTTCCATGGATTCAAACGATTTAAAATTTTGTTAAGTTTTGAGAAATTTATCGCTGTTTTAATTTTCTGCTGTCATTAAAAAAAAAAATTGGTTACTCATCTTTGTTGGCAGCATGAGGCATTGGAGTTTTTCGTGGGTCAAAGACATATATTCAAACTACTGACATGTGGTTTTTCAGCTACGTTTGTTAGAGATTTATTTCTCAAACCACTTGTTTGCATTTTTTTAATTTAGGAACATTTCCTTTGGTGCTCTAAAATGAATTTTGTTTGCAAGTGTCTGATTGTGTTTGAACAAATAGTAGGTGATTATGCTATCACCTTGTGAAAACTCGGTGATCAGAAAACCAGACCCATTTTATCTGTTGTACACCCTCACAATTTGGTATATCAAAGTATCCTCTCCCCTTGCGCACTTGTGTGATCCTGGGTGTAAGAGAAACAGTTAGTAACTCTAGAACTTGGGCTTGTTCTAGTGGGAAAAAGTACTCACCCCAGGATGACTCAGACCGGTAGCACCCTGACACTGAGGGACTTCCAGCTGGTATATAAAAGTGGATTCTTGGGGAAAACCCAAGAATCATGTGTATGGTTCCGACGAGATGGATCCAAAAGGGGACTCTCGCCGCATGGATCATGCCCTACGAACGAAATGCCTGTACTAAAATGCCTTTTGTTTTAGAGTCCAACTATTCCTTGGCCGTTATTTGATACAGTGCTAGGTACAGTATCATGCCTGAAGACACTGAATACTGATCCCCTTGAGTAGAGATAGCAATTCTTGGGAAGTCATTACCCAAAGAATCTTAATTTGGTGTGCTCGAATGACATTAATGAGTTGTGGAGGGGAGTCAATGCCACCAAAATTCTAAGCTATCTGCTCTTGAGAAGGAAAAGTGTTTATCACCAATTTGTGGTATAAAGGTGGGTTGTATCAAGTATACAAACCCTTGGCCTATCGGCCTTTTAAGATTGTACTTATCACATATGTTCTTGCTTATAGTCAAAATATCATGCTTGCAAGTGTTTTTTGGATACTGAAACAAACCAAACAATGTTCAAACATCTAGAAACAACCAAGTCAAACCATAAGAATTTGGTTAAAACTGGTCTATACATTCTTTCTACAACACATTTGCTATCCTATGAAACACATCTGTCCTATCATGCCGTATTTCCTATTTCAAAGGATGCATTTGACCTATCATGCCACATTTGTTGTCTAAACACCGCATTCACCTGTATTGAGTCGCATTTGCTTGATTAAAAGTTGCATTTGACCTGTCGCACCACATTTGAATAGTCAACAACACATCTGCTGCATCTTGTAACGGAAATGAAATACTGAGTCGCATTCGCTTCCTAGAACAACACATATGCTATCCTATGACACAATTGACATTTTGAAATGCATTTGCCACATCTTGCGACACATCTATCTGTCAATAAAATCTATCAAAACCAGTGCCCAAACATTATCTTCTTCTACAATGCATGTGCATTACAGACACACAATTGATCCTTGAAATGACGCATCTACACACTGCAACACATTTGTCACTTGAAATGACACATTTGCTTAATTGAAATTTAAACTCTATCATAGACAAGAATCTGAATCCAAACATTTTTGTCAAATATCTTTTTCAAACATCACTGTCAAAAACCAGAACTGAAATATTGTCCATCATAGTCCTCATTTGGCATCTAGACTTGGCATTGGTCATTTCCCTTGGTCAGTAATAACTTTTGCATTTAGACGACATCATAACATCCACCACTTTATCTTCCCTTCAACAAAATATTGATAGGCTTGCTAGTAAAGTTGAGTATGAATTGCTCTATAGAGGTCAATACCAAGAAGTCTTAGACTTTAGAAGACAATTTATTGAAACCAAAAATCAATACCCTTCATACTAGCAATCCATTAGTCCAAGTCCTCCATCCGTCTACCCCCACTATCCATAGTCACTTAACACAAATCCTACCATTAATTCACAACACATGTCTAGTTATCACCCTTATCCTAACTTTGACAAGGGAAGCCAACTATCCACTAGTCCATACCAAGTCTCCACGTCATATGCTAGTCCTTCACCTATCAATCCCGTCTAATTCTACATGCCTTATCAACTATCTACCAACTCATGTCACATCCCCACATCATACCATATCGATCCGGCCCAAGTCTCCACATCCCATTCTAGTCAACCTTACTCCAATCTAGTCCAGGTCCCTATGTCATATCTTATATCATTACCAACTAATATAGTTGAAGTCTCCATGTCATATCCTATGTCGTCACCAACTAGTGCAGTCCAAGTCCCCAATCCTTCCCATACCAATCCAATCCAAGTACCCATGTCCTATCCTAGCCCTTCACATACTAGTCTTGTCCAAGTCCCCACGTCTTCTCCTAATCCTTTTCAAATCACCCCCTCACAAGCCACATCTAGTCATGAAAATTTTGTCATTACTCAAAGTCAAATCCCATTTAATAAACTTGATGAGACAAGTCAAAATGAAAGCCCAAATCATGACCTTACAATGTCACCCTCATGTCAAGAACAAGGTAGTCCATCCCATGACCCTATCTTTCAGTCAATTCATGAAGTCCTTCAAGACAATCAGGACATCCAAAACACACCTCTCCTTGACAACGACTCTATTTTTGACTGTATCATCCATGACAAACCCATCTTTGACCAAGACCCCATCATTGACCAAGAAGTCCAAATCCATGACAACCCCATCTTCAACCAAGACCCTACCATTGACCAAGAAGTCCAAAATGATCCACTCCTTGACCTTTACACCATTCATGATCAAACACTTGCCGACCTTATAAAGGCCTCGACTATTGACACTTCCCACGATGAGACACTTGCCTCCATGGAACACATAGATGATATTCCTCCAAAACAAGAATCTTCCACTAGGTACATGCTTGCATATGATCAAGTTATAGCTAAAATCATTGGACTCTATGACACTAAACATAATGATGGCTTCAACATTTCCTTGGAAGCACCAACAAAATCATTTGAACCTAACATGTCACACGATTAGACCAAAGATATCATTCAGGAATATGTCCAACATGACAATGAAGCTAAGACACTTTATCAACTAGGGTCATCTATCTTTGTCAAAGCAGGCTTTCTTGCAGACAAAAATATTACAAGTGACAGTATCCACATACCTAATGATGGGTTAGCATCTTGCTTTCAAAACAACAAATACCCCATCGCAAATAGAATCTTTCAAAGCATGCAATATCAAGGAAAAGGACTAGGCATACATGAGCAAGGCATTCTAGAACCAATACAGCTTTAGGAAAATTACAGACATCAAGGTCTTGGCTATTCCTTAGTTAGTAAATCAAATGATGTCAGTGGTACTTCCTCGATACGTGGGGAAACTTTGTCAAATACAAATGTCAAAATGGAGTCCATGAGAAATCCTTGTCATAAGATTGCTGCCAACACCCCCTCCATCCACACTATGAACCATAATTCCATCATAAATAAACCTTCCCTTTGGAACCAACAAAAAAAGAAGTCTTACAAGTCAAAAGATCAAAATCAAATGTCAAAGGCCATTGAATCAAAAAAAAGGACAAGTGGACAAATGAAATTAAAATGGATCCCAAAGAAAGATGGATCAAACAAAGACACCAAGTCAAATACAAAAGTCAATCACAATGTGGAGCCACAAGACAAGAGGACTCCCACATATAACACACATGTCCACTCCCTTCAAAATGGTCATCGCAATCAAGGCATATAAAGTGTTGGTTCCAAACACCATCCTCCAAAATCCATCACCGACCATCCCAAGTTTGGAAAATAAAAAGGCATTCATCCAAACGCCCAAACAATCTTTCCACGCCTACCATCATTCGTCATAACCCTACATCTCGTTTAAAGTCCAATGATCCCACGTCATAAATCCCTCACATCTTGGTAGCAACTCTTTACCACAAGGACTCTCATGGCACTCTATAGCGATGTGCGTATTCTAATAAGGCCAACTCTAGTATCAAAAAGGACCACAATGACATCGATCAGTTGTACACAAACGCTATGATCCTGACAAGACAACTTCTTGTATGACATTATTGGGTTATCATGGCACCAAATTTCTACATCAAAGACCATCAATGGATCTCAACAAATGGTCATCTAAAAATCCGTGCCATCCACAAAATTAAAAATACAAAAAAAATTGAATAATGTAAAACAATCACACCCTAATGAAACTTGAAAATAGGTGTCTTGCGACACCAAAAACTAAAAGTCAAACCAATGGTGAAACCGCAAACGCTCTAGATAAGTACCATGATGAAAAACCTAGCAAACAAAGGCCATAAAAATAAATCATCTATGTGGACTCTACACTTGGGAAATTCATCCCATTTCCCATGCCTTCCTCATGACATTTACGCCCATCTCAAATGCATCATTTATGTCCATTTTCCTCCTACTCATCTTGATATAAAACAGTAATTACATAAGTCATGATTTGGGAAAAAAATTTTTGACATGTCTATCCTTTGATCATACATTATTCATGAAATGTCATGCTATTACTTTCATAACCTCATTATCCTTATGTGACATAGTCTTTGAAAATCATATGACAATTTTCTTAGTATCATGTCTCTCGTCCTTTACCAAGGCAACCTATCATCCTTTCATGTGTGTCACCTATCTCGGATTTCCCTTGTCAAACAGTCTAAGGATACTCCATCATCCCACGCAACAAGTATAATTCATACAAGCACATTATCCAAAATGTTACTTCTGACTTTTGTTCATATTCTACTGCACTTCAATACTGGCCATATTATCGTAGTCCTCACATTGTTTCGGGATGTGCCCTTCCCACGTCAAACAACGTTGTCATCACTTGTCAATTGGTATTCATCTTGACTAGGGGCACAATCATGTTTGTCCTTGAATTCACATGTGTAGGCATCAGTCACATGAATTTGTCATGATCCTCTTAAACCATTCAAAATGTCCAAAAAAATCATAAAAAGACAAAAAGACAAAAACATCATAAAATGTCCCTAAGAAAGACCTAAAAATCATAAACATCCTCCAAGAAAACACAAAAATATCCAAATAATTTCAAAATCCTAAAAGTGGAGTCAAAGTCAGTCATGTCAGTTAGTCCATGTCATTGTCGAACTACATTGTCTCTGCACATTTGCTACGTAGGCAAGGCCATCAGTCGATGAGTCCTTGAGACATTAGGTCACTCCTTTTAGGTTTGTCCAAATTAAATCATGGCATTTGTCACAATCATTGCATTGGTCAAATAAGTTAGACATAGTCAAACTCAGACACAAGATAGTCATTCGAAATGTCAATGTCAAAATTGGTTAAAATTAGATAGCACAGTCCAATCAATCATACAATCAACATTAGTCAACTTGCCAAAAAATCTTAGTCAAAACAATGTCAGTCTCATCACTCTTTGGTCCTCTTCAAGATGTGTCCTCATATTTGGACCTTGTCAAAATGTCCTTTTCCTTTTTCAGGATGTGTCCTTCGTGACAATAGGCTCTGTGAAACTGTCAACACTGTCAAATTGGAAAAACTCTTAAAATGTCAAAACTATCAAACCGACAAGAAATCAATCTTTGGTAAACAAACATTGGAAAATAAAATAAAATGGCTGTTAATCTTTCTGGTCTATCATGTCTTATATTTTTACTATCTTGGCTATTTTGTCTTATATTTTTACTATCTTGTCTTTTTGGTCATGTTACTAGCTACCTCGAGGATGTCCCATTAAGGATTTAGGGGTGCGATGACGTCTCCTAGCCTATTTTATTTTCTTTGACTGTTGTCTATGGATTGTCTTGACAAAAGGACTAGGGCAACTTCGCCCTTAGTATGAGTTAGGACATTCTCTTTCTGTGACTATCTTTTTTTCAAGTGGATGACCTTGCACACCTTGGTCTACGTCATATCATGGTGTTTGTTGTCCATTTGTGTCATTTTTACCACCCAATGATGATTCAAGCAATATCTATTAGTTCTTTGGCAAGTTTTGAAGGATTCTCTCATCTAGTTTGCATCTTCATCATCCATATCTTTTGCACTAACATTTTTTTTGTCTCTTCAGATTCTAGTCTTCTCGTCCATTTCAAGAGCACACCCATGTTCTTGGAACCTATCTTTCCTCTCGAGGGGGCATACCGCTACCCTCCTCGTCATTCATCCTCGTCATATTTTTTACCACTTTCATCCTAGCATAATTATGACATTTAATTATGTCCTTGGTCCACATTCGACTATTGATTAGCCAATTCATACTATTTAATTAATTCATTTTATTCTTCATGATTATTAAATAAAATAAATTTCATTTATTTATTAAAATACATCACACTGTCTGTCTTCCTTAATTAAATAAATTTTAATTTATTTAATCACCTTTTTCTTACTATTTCTTCCGACATTAAATAAATAAGTTTTATTTATTTTATATTTAATATGTCACTAATTGTCATAATTAAATAAATTCGATTAATTTATTTAATTAATTATCTTATCTTCTAAATTAAATAATATCTTTAATTATTTAATTGTCAAAATTAATATTCCTCTCATATTTTAAATAAATAAAATTATTTAAAATGTCATCAAGATTCTTTAACTAACAAACATTTTGCAAATAATCTGAAAATCTCCATTATTTATTATTTCACAAAATCTATATTTTGAATTAAAATTTAATTCAAAATGGTAACTAATCTTCTAAAATCAAGTAATCGAGCAGATTCTTGATTTTCCAAATTTGATCTTCAGTTCAACTCTTATCTTCTTGATTTTTTGAATCTCACAAATCAAGCAGTCTTTATCTTCTTGATTTTTGAAAATCTTTATTTTGTAAATTAATTATCTCATTTGTTCTCCACTACCGATTCGATCTTCTTAGATGAAATCTCGACCGCTCGATTAATGGCTTTTCCCTAACCTTGATTAGGGATTATCAGATTTAATCTGGGCCTCTGATTTTAGGTCTCCGTCAAAGGTCAATCTCATCTGTCCATTCAAAATGGCATTTTCTATAAAATGCCATTTTCCTCTCATTTTTGGATTACACAGAAACATTAGACACACAAGAATTACATTATTCTTGCATATTAAAACTTAGATTTCTTTGAGTCATTTTTAGTCATTTAGGCATAGACATTTGTTCAAATCCTTCAAAGCTTGGTGTAGGACTTAGACTTGAATTTCTTGATTGCTCGCACGTCGAATCTGAGGGCAACACATCAGCCAACAAGCTAGAAGGCGTTACAAAGTGAATCATGGAGGTCTCGGCGATTAACAGGTATAATTGTTCTTTATTTTAGCTTTCATTGTATTTTGTAATCTCTTTGGGTTTATTGTCTTCATTGATTTTCTAACCTTAATCAAACCCTAAAAATAACCCTTAGTTACAATACACATCCATACATACACACACATATATATATCTACATATACATATACATATATGCATATACATATACATATACATATATGTACACATATACATATACATATAAATATATACATATACATACACATATATCTATATATACAGATATATAGATATACATACATACATACATACATATACATATGTAGACACATATATACACTTTGTGCATCTTTGGTGTTATACACACTTTTTACAATTAGCCCCTTGGTATCCCTCTAATTGATTTCACTTCAAATCCTTACAAAGAGGATGATGTAGATTGTGAATGGCTACGTAATTTTTTCTTGCCTTTGCATATATAGATTTGCACATTCATTGAGCTGCCCTGGTTTTCATTTTAATTTGTGCCCACCTTTCTTTGTAGTCTCCGGCTAGCGATAGAGGAATCAGATAACAACAACCACACATTATCCACCATTCAGTATTATAGAAAATGGGAAATTGCAATAAAACTACAGTAAATAGTTCTAAACTTTTTCCATTCTGCAAGTAAGTTGATTTAAGCTGTTTTAGTGTCTTGAATAGATAGGTTAAGGTTTAGGGTTTTACTGGTCCTGTCCTGACCAGCTTGTCTTTTTATGGCTCCCCCATGAAATCTAGTCACGGGATTTTCCTAAGGATAGATGGATGTGTTAGGGGAGCCATTGGTCTATAAATATGTAGAGTTAGGAGTCATGGAGAGTGGAACAGCTGTGTTTAATGTCAAGCCCTAGGCGAGCTTAGAGTGCTCGATTAGAGGTTTGACAGTAATGAATTGAAGAATTTAGGCAGGGGATTGAGGTACAGTACGGAAACAAGTATAGTTCCAGGTAGGGTATAGACATATCCTAACATGCTAGAAGGATTGAGGTTCTATCAATCCATTTGACTAAGTTTTGAGTGAGAAATCAGTGAGGTCCTAGTAAATAGGTCTTTTAACCGATTTAACCTAGATAATAGGAAACCAGTGTACGGAGGACTTAGGAGTCTAGAATCTTTTGAATCCTTCAGAAAATCCAAAAGGGTATTTGAATGTGGAATTGGTTTTTCAAGTTGTTTGGAAAGTTTGGGCAGGAATGAAGTAAAGGTCTCTGTCAAGTGCTACAAGGAATTAGGCCCCCTCAAGACCAATTCTTGAAACCGGTAGGAAAGGAGTTTGGAGATCCTCCAAGATGGATCCATTTGGAAGTACATGGCATGTTTCCAATATGTTTGGCACCCCTGCAATCAATTCAATGTTTTGTGTGATGTTGGCACTTAGAGTCTTCTAAGTGTAGGAGAGAGTTTGCACATGACAAAGTGGTGTTAGTCCTTCAAGGTGAAGTACAAGGTGTGAGACTCTTGGAGAGGAGTTGGATCAGGACTTAGTTAATCATCTAAGCCTAACAAGGACCTAGAAGATATTAGGTTCCTAGACGAAGACAAGGAAAAGTCTTCTTAGCTAGTTGTGCAAGAAAGCCTTGGAACACTTACACCATATTGGTATCAGAGCAAAGTTTGATCAGGCTTGTGGTTGATGTTGCAACCCACAGAATCAGTAGGGGAGAATACACCAGTGGAAGATAAAACCATGGTGACTAACGCTGAGTTAGCCAAGAAGGTAGAAGAATAAGAAGAGGATAATCGGTTGCTAAGAGAAAGATTGTCCCAAATGGAGCAGCTCTTGGGTGAAGTCCAAGACAAAACTGATAAGGTCAAAGTTAAAATTGATCAAAAGGAAGAGAAAGAAGCAAGGGAAAAGGAATTGGAATTGGAGGAGGAAGCTCCAACACCTGACCCTGTTCTTCCCGAAGAACCCTTCTTGAGGGCACTAAAGGCCTTAAGTGGCAAAGCTTTGGAAGGTGTGCCACTATTCAGTGGACAAATGGACCCAGATTCAGTCATGGATTGGATAGACACATTGAGAATCACTTTGAATGTGATGGTATCTCAGAGGCCCAAAAATTCATGGTGGCCAAGTCAAGGTTGAGAGGTTTAGCTCTCACATGGTGGAAGTTTGTGCAAAATGAAAGAGAGAAAGAAGGAAAGGGTCCTATAGTTACATGGAGGGGCATGGTAACTAAAGTAAAGCAGACCTACCTACCTGATGACTATGAAGTCCAGTTGCATAGGAGGAGACATAATCTTAGACAAAAAGATTTGGATGTCCAAAGCATACACCGAGGAGTTCCAAAAGTTGTGCCTAAGATCAAAGGTGGTTGAAGATGAAAGCATCAAGCTAGCAAGGTACTTGAATGGACTCAAATGGTCTATTCAAGAAGACATGAGTCTAGTGAACTTCAAAACCATCCGCCAATGTTATCAAATGGCCTTGAAGATAGAGGAGAAAAGAAAAAGGAAGCAAGAGCAAACCTCCAAGAGTAGAGGTAAAGGAAAAGACAGTAGAGGACAAAGAGGTGGCTATGGTGGAAGGAGTTCAGAATCAAGGGCTCAAGGAGAAGTCAAGTACTCTGAGCAACAAGAAGGAAGCTCTAGTAGAGGTGGTAGAGGAAGAGGCTCTAACTTTAGGGGAAGAAGTGGTGGACAAGGAAGAGGCAATCACTTTGCCAATATGAAGTGTTATCACTGCAATCAAATGGGACACCCTGCCTATAGGTGTCCAGAGAAGGGTAGTACTTCTCAAGGAGGTGATAAGAGAACTAATCTAGTTCATGATGAGACAAATGCAACAGAGAAACATTCTGAGGTACCATTAAATTCAGAGGAAGGTGAGAACCTCATGATGAGGAGAACTTTGATAAAAGAGTCGGTTAAGGAGGAACCAAGCCAAAGGAGGTCCCTATTTAGGATAAAGTGCAAAATGATGGGGAAAGTATGTAGAGTCATCATTGACTCAGGGTCTACTGACAATATTGTGTCAGAGGAAGCAGTCAGCAAGCTAAAGTTGACAAGGATACCCCACACCAATCCTTACAAGGTCACATGGCTCAATAAAGGCCAACATGTCTTAGTAAATGAACAAGCATGGGTGGAGTTCTCAATTGGAAGGTACAAGGACAAAGTCTTGTGTGATGTGTTACCTATGGATGCATGTCACTTGCTCCTAGGTAGACCATGGCAATTTGATCGCCAAGCTATGCATGATGGAGCGAAGAACTCTTATACTTTCAAGAAGGATAAGGTAACATTCAAAATTCAGTCACTGTTAGAGGATGCAGAGGTGAAGACAGCAGGTCCTAATCTACTCATGGTTGGTGAAAAGAGTTCTTAGAAGCCTTGGAAGAAGGAGAAGGAGTTGGCTATGCATTAGTGTTAAGGCCAAGAGAGGTAAGTAATGACAAAGCAGCTAAGAAGCTAGAGTTACCTAAAGAGATACAGAATATGTTGCAGACTTATGAAGGCATTGTAAGCAGTGGACAACCAGCAGCATTACCCCCTAAAAGAGCCATAAGTCATAGGATAGACTTGATACCAGGGGCTACCCTACCAAATAAGGCAGCCTACAAGATGACCCCTCAACAAAATGAGGAAATAGCTAGACAAATACAAGAACTCCTAAACCAAGGTCTCATTAAAAAGAGCATTAGTCCATGTGTCATACCCACTGTCCTAGCACCTAAAAAGGGAGGAGATTGGAGGCTTTGTACTAATTCAAGGGCCATAAATAGGATAACCATTAGATATAGGTTCCCTATCCCTAGGATTGAAGACCTAATGGATTGTCTAGGTGAAGCTAAGTACTATACCAAGATAGACTTAAAGAGTGGTTATCACCAAATTAGGATACATGAGGGAGATGAGTGGAAAACAGCCTTCAAAACCAATGAGGGTTTATATGAGTGGCTTGTTATGTCATTTGGGTTGTCTAATGCCCCCTCCACATTCATGAGGCTCATGAATGAAGTCCTCAAAGACTACATTGGTAAATTTGTAGTGGTATATCTTGATGATATACTAATTTATAGCAAAACAAGAGAAGAGCATCTCAAACAGATAGAGTTGGTTTGCAAGAAGCTACATGAGGAGAAATTGATGATCAACTTAGAGAAGTGTGAATTCATCAAGACAGAGCTGGTGTACCTTGGGTTTGTATTATCTCATGGCAACCTGAAAATGGACATTAGCAAAGTGAAAGCCATCCTCAATTGCCCTACTCCAAGGACAACAACAGAGGTAAGAAGTTTTCATGGCCTTGCTCAATACTATAGGAAGTTCATAAGACAATTTAGTGTTATTTGTGCTCCTATGTTGGATACCATTAAAGGAGGGATGAAGACTAGATTTGTATGGAATGAGCAAGCTAACAAAAGTTTTGAGTTGTTGAAGGAAAAGATAGCTACCCAACCTGTTTTGGTGTTGCCAAGCTTTGAGAAGCTATTCACTATTGAGTGTGATGCAAGCAATGTGGCTATTGGAGCTGTTCTAAGCCAAGAGGGCAGACCGGTGGCTTTTCATTCAGAAAAGTTAAGTGAAGCCAAGAAGAAGTATTCTTCTTATGACCTTGAGATGTATGCATTGGTTCAGGCTTTAAGGAAATGGAGGCACTACTTGCTTCCCAAGGAGTTCATAGTGTATTCAGACAACCAAGCACTTAGTTTCCTGAATTCACAAGAGAAATTGAGTCACAAACACATGAAGTGGGTTGAATACCTGCAAGCTTATACTTTTAATATCAAGCACAAGAAAGGAGTACTCAACAAGGTGGCAGATGCCTTGAGTAGAAGAGTTCTTACCATACAAGAGATTCAGTTGAAGAGCATGGGAATAGATCATTTCAAGGATCTATATGCAGATGATGAAGATTTTGCAGACATTTATAAGGTATGTGCTGAATACAAGAATCATTTTCATAGTAGATATGTTGAATATACTTTGCAAAGTGATCTCTTGTTTAAAGGGAATCAGTTATGTGTCCCTAGAGGCTCTATTAGAGAGAATTTGATACAAGAAAAGCATAATGGTGCATTGAGTGGTCACTTTGGGATCATGAAGACTCAAGAACTTGTTCAAAGGTTCTATTATTGGCCAAGGATGAATCTAGATGTTAGGAGGTATGTGGAAAGTTGTATAGTATGTCAAAAGGCCAAGGGTACTTCTTCAAATGTAGGCCTATACCAACCACTACCTATTCCTACTAGGCCATGGGAATGCTTGAGTATGGATTTTGTAGTTGGGTTACCCAAGACAAAACAAGGCATGGATAGTGTTTATGTAGTTGTGGATAGATTCAGTAAGATGGCTCACTTTGTGCCATGTAAGACAACCAATGATGCCAGCCAAATAGCCTCTCTTTTCTTCAAGGAGATAGTACGAATTCATGGGTTACCTATGAGCATAGTGTCAGATAGAGACACCAAGTTTATGAGTCATTTTTGGAAGACTCTTTGGTAGAGATTGGGCACTAATTTATCTTTTGGATCTGAATACCATCCCCAAACTGATGGTCAGACCGAGGTTGTTAATAGAAGCCTTGGAAATCTATTAAGGTGCTTGACCAAGGAGTATGGTCAACAATGGGATCAGTTGATTGGACAAGCTGAATATGCCTATAATGACACTATGAACAGGTCAACAGGGAAGAGTCCCTTTGAAATAGTCTATGGTCTACATCCTAGAGGAGTCTATGAACTAAGAGACTTAAAGGATGGAGTTAAGGGAAGTGGATATGTTGATGATTTTGCCTATGCAATGCAGGAGATTCATGACACAGTCAGGAAGACTTTGACAGAAAACACCATGAAGCATAAGACCAAGGTGGATGAGCATAGAAGAGAAGTTCAGTTAATGTGGGAGACTTGGTGATGATACATCTAAATAAGTCTAGACTACTGAAGGGAGTCCCTCACAAGTTGCAGATGAAGAGGATAGGTCCCTGTCCTATCTTGGCAAAGTATGGGAACAATGCTTTTAGAGTGGAGCTACCGGAAGACAGTGGACTGTCCCCTATCTTCAACATTGCAGACCTGGTTCATTACAAAGGACCACCACCAGACATGGATCAAAGCCTCAATGAAGTCATCCATGATGTGGAAGAGCTCAAACTACCTTCTGCTACAGTCAAGCAAGCTGACAGTATACTGGATACTAGGGTCTACAAGAAACTAGAAACAAGGAATACAAGGAACATCTGATCAAGTGGCATGGTCAACCGGATGCTGATGCAGTATGGATCAAAGAACTAGAGTTCAAGAAGTTGGGCATTGATCTCAACTTACTCAATCCAAGGGTGGATTGAACTCTTTTGTTTTGGGGAGGATGGTGCAGGAGCACACCTAGGCTAACCTCCATAGTTAGGATATTTTGGGCTTGTATCTGACATTAGCCAAGTCAGAGTAATTGTATGTTTGTTTTGGACCTTAGAAGGTCATTGTTGTGGCTAGGTGAGTTAGTCATTAGGACTAAGGTCACCAAAGTTAGTCGTTGTTAATAGTTTTTACATTGCTTAGCCTTAGTAGCTTAAGTTGGGATTTGAGTCTTAAATGTGTTCTAAACACATGAATGATGTTAGAAAGATGCCATGAGGCCTTTAATGGAGTTGGTTACTCGAAATATAGGAGATAGAGGTCCTAAGAGTTAGGAAGGTGGCATAATGACAAAGTTGCCAAATGTTGTTACAAAATTGTCATGACAACATTTGCCATTATGGCAAATGTTGCATGCAACTCGGTTACATAGGATCCCCTAAAGGATAGGAGTGGGGGATCGACCAACATACCCTAAAAACATGGTGAATGGCATCTAAGATGCAGGAGGCTCGAATTCAAGGAAGAGGAGATTGTAATCAAAGTTTTTTTGAATAGAAGATAGCTCTGCAATTTCTTTTTTTTTTGTGAACTCCGAGTGTTATTGAGTGACAGTGATACTAAGTGAATTGGATGTTTTGATTTAGTGTTAGATTCATGTTCATAGGATAGTTCTAAACTTTTTCCATTCTGCAAGTAAGTTGATTTAAGTTGTTTTAGTGTCTTGAATAGATAGGTTAAGGTTTAGGGTTTTACTGGTCCTATCCTGACCAGCTTGTCTTTTTATGGCTCCCCCATGAAATCTAGTCACGGGATTTTCCTGAGGATAGATGGATGTGTTAGGGGAGCCATTGGTCTATACATATGTAGAGTTAGGAGTCATGGAGAGTGGAATAGTTGTGTTTAATGTCAAGCCCTAGGCGAGCTTAGAGTGCCCGGTTAGAGGTTTGACAGTAATGAATTGAAGAATTTAGGCAGGGGATTGAGGTACAGTACGGAACAAGTATAGTTCCAGGTAGGGTATAGACATATCCTAACATGCTAGAAGGATTGAGGTTCTATCAATCCATTTGACTAAGTTTTGAGTGAGAAATCAGTGAGGTCCTAGTAAATAGGTCTTTTAACCCGATTTAACCTAGATAATAGGAAACCAGTGTACGGAGGACTTAGGAGTCTAGAACCTTTTGAATCCTTCAGAAAATCCAAAAGGGTATTTGAATGTGGAATTGGTTTTTCAAGTTGTTTGGAAAGTTTGGGCAGGAATGAAGTAAAGGTCTCTGTCAAGTGCTACAAGGAATTAGGCCCCCTCAAGACCAATTCTTGAAACCAGTAGGAAAGGAGTTTGGAGATCCTCCAAGATGGATCCATTTGGAAGTACATGGCATGTTTCCAATATGTTTGGCACCCCTACAATCAATTCAATGTTTTGTGTGATGTTGGCACTTAGAGTCTTCTAAGTGTAGGAGAGAGTTTGCACATGACAAAGTGGTGTTAGTCCTTCAAGGTGAAGTACAAGGTGTGAGACTCTTGGAGAGGAGTCAGATCAGGATTGAGTTAATCATCTAAGCCTAACAAGGACCTAGAATATATTAGGTTCCTAGACGAAGACAAGGAAAAGTTTTCTTAGCTAGTTGTGTAAGAAAGCCCTAGAACACTTACACCATCATACCTTCCATCTCTACTAAAAGCCGTAAAAGTGTGGGGCAGCTTCAGAATGACCATTCTTGCACCAAAAAATAGATAGGGATTTTGGCCTTTCTACACAAGGGTTTTAATTCAGAATTTCCATTTGTGGAGATTGACCCATGCAGCGAGAGAGCATTTCTTTCATTCTTGTTGGGACCAACCCCGTGATATTGGCTTTTGTTCTAATACTCACTTTTATATCCTAGCTGGAAATACACTTGGCTTTAGTGTGTTACCGGTTGGGTCATTCCCTTGGGTGAGTACTTTTTCCCCAAGGTAGGCCCTCCAAGATAAACAATAGTGAGCAAACATATCTGTAGTTTGATCAACCTTCATTTAGAAACAAAGGGATAACACACACAATATGTTCCACCACAGTCGTAAGATGATTTGTTCAATATGTAGCTCAGAATGACCATTCTTGCACCAAAAAATAGATAGGATTTTGGCCTTTCTACACAAGGGTTTTAATTCAGAATTTCCATTTGTGGAGATTGACCCATGCAGCGAGAGAGCATTGCTTTCATTCTTGTTGGGTACCAATTGTGTGATATTGGCTTTTGTTCTAATACCACTTTTATATCCCAGTTGGAAATACACTTGGCTTTAGTGTGTTACGGTTGGGTCATTCCCTTGGGTGAGTACTTTTTCCCCAAGGTAGGCCCTATAAGATAAACAATAGTGAGCAAACATATATGTAGTTTGATCAACCTTCATTTAGAAACAAAGGGAGAACACACACACAATATGTTCCACTCAACCGTAAGATGTTTTGTTCAATTTTAGACCCAAAATGAAGTGTGGACGTAATCACTTTATCACAACTTAAGACCACCCAAAAGCATTTTGATTATAAAGATCGTCATGAGGTGTGAGAGAAGCACATATGTCTTTTCAATGGTGTTAATTTGAGCAAGCAATTACAAAAAAAAGTAGCACTTGTTCATTTTAAAACCCACAAAGCAAAAAGTAAATTCTTTTTATAGCACCAAAGGAAATGTGAAGATTTCCTTGTTCAATTGTTAAATCCAAAAACCAACTCTTGTAAGTTTTTTTCCTAAAGTTCATTTTAAGCCCTTTTGTAACAAGAAATTGAAGTGTTCTTTTTAGAGCCCAAATGGAAAATTAGTAGGTTCTAAGCATGAAAGATAACAATATTTCTTATGAAAAAAAAGTGAGTTCTCTTAGAGTGTTAAAAAAACACTAGAGTGTTCAAAAACACTTGGTATCATGAATGAATGATATCATCATGCCTTGTTTCTTCTTTATTCTTGATCAAGCCAACCTACAAGAAAACCAGTCAGATCTACAAAAATAGAGGCTAGGAGATCAAAGAGTAATCCAAATGATCATAATTTGAAAAACAAAGCATGTGTCATAAATCTAATTTTCACTTTTTACTTCCCTCCAGCAGTGGAACCTATGAAGGTGGTGCAGTTTAAAATTTCCAACAGTGCTATATAGCATCGCTTTCTAGTCAGTGTCACTCTAAAACAAGGATAGAGAGCATGAAGGTATTGCTATTTCAACCAATGGTGGAGTTTGAAGTTTAGAAAGATTCTAGTGGGCAAACAAGGCTTAGAAGTGCACTTTGGAAATTTGAATCTTGGGTGGGAAACAGAGAACGTCAGAGTTTTGAATTTGTAGTGGTGCGATACAATGACGCTAGAGTCCTAGTGGTCCCAAACTATGACGCTAGTCTGTCAACAATGGAGTTCCTTGTAGAGAAAGAAACAAAAAAAAAAGAACAGAATTTGGTGAAGAAACATGATTAGAACTTCTAGTTAGCCCTCCTTCTAGCACCAAAATGTGAACCAAGATCCCAAACCTACATGAACACAAGAAATAAACACCTTATTAGATCAAATGCAAGTTAGTATCATGATTCCCCAAGAAATCCATTTGAATTTCAAAGGAAAGGAAATGAAATGAATAACATAAACAAGCATAAACCAAAGATATTAAATCCTATTCAAATGCAAAGAAAAATCATAATCATTTGGGGGAATTGGTGCTAATTTGATGTGAAAATTGTCCCTTTCCCAACTCCAATGATGCAATGTTGACTGGTGATGAAGAGTGATCCACTTTGTTTATGATTGAAGTATGCTCCAAGATGAAAATCTGCATAACCTAGCTAAGATTGAATAAAAATGGATGAGAATTGCTATGGATTTGAGTATAATAACTTTGCTCAAATTGTGGATGCTAAAATGAGGAAAGAAACCTCTTATTTATAGAATGATATGATGGAGAAATGCCCAAAATGGACCAATGTGGGACAAACATTCAACCAATGGAAAGGTGCCACTTGTCCAAATGTGAATGGATGGAGGATGTGCACATTTTGATGAATGTGCCCATAAATGCAATTAGGTGACATTTGAAAATGGTGAAATGACATGTAAGAGGGAAAATAAATGCCTTAAATGCCACTTGGCTCAAGGAAAAAGGACTTATTACGTGAAGTAAATGCCTTGTTGGAAGGACAAAGTCCACTTGGATTTTGAATTCAAATTTGAGGGAATACTCCTCCATTATGCTATGCTGAGAGAAAATAGAGATTTAATAAATGAATCAAATCTTTTCATGTGCAAGTGGAAAAATCTAGAGGATGGGACATGGATTAGGATTAAATTAATCAAGGGTTAATTAATTTAATGAGGAATTTAGATGATGTGACCAATTTGACTTAGATTTATGGGTTAATTTAAATCAAATATGAGAAGAATATGATAAAAGGATTAATTAAATAAAGATTTTGATTTATATAACTAAAGGGAATGAATGTTAGATTAAATCAAATAAGGTTTTAATTTATTTAATTTAATGAGATAGAATTTAGAAATTAATTAAATAAAATTGATTTATTTAATTAAATAGGGATAATTAGATAAGATTGATTGATTTAATTAACGAGAGAGAGTGACTTAACCAGATAAATGATTTATTTAATTAAGAGAGGAAAATTGATGAATTTAATCAAATAAGAGTATTCGATTAAATGGTTAAATCGAGGGATGATTTAGGATGAAATGGTATTAGTAGTCGAGATCAGATGTGCAATGTCAATCAATACATTTTCCATGTCTACAGTTTCGTAATATTATATTTTTTTTATGCAACAAGAAAGACATTCAAAATGTTGTTTTAAACTTGTGGCCAAGTATCCAAGTTTTGTATTTTGATTTTTCACTGTATGCCAAAACAAACATTTCAATCTTTTTATAGACTCAATGGTTATATGCTACAAAATATAAATACTGCAATATAGGGTGTGTGAAGGAATATATATATACACATACATATATATGCACATATATACATAAATACACATATAAACATATACACATATACACATATAAACATATATACATATATACATATATATATATACATATGTATATATGTACATATATACATATATATACATATATACATATGTACATATGTATATATATGTGCAACTAAGTTAATGATAAATATACATACTTTTTTTTATTGAACAAAAGCGAAAGAGTATTTTTCCTTTCATTACCTAGCAAAATGAGGAGACGGGATACACTTATTGGAACACCTAGTGATATTTATGTTTTATAGTAGTGTATTTCTTATATATATTTTGATTAGTGGGGATTTCTTACACATTATTTGTAAGTTTTGTTTACATTTTATGTTTATAAATTAATTATGAATTATGAGGTCATGATGCTAAATAGAATTAGCTAATATTTTTTATTATGTGCACTATGATTTTAAGTCTCAAATTTATCAGCTATTGCAAACTACTATTGTTCCCATGAAAAATTATCTCTATTCCTATAGTAGAATTAAAACAAAGATATTGAGTCAAATTTCAACTTAGGTAGTTAGTTGAAGTTAAAGGTACATTTTATTCTTATTCAACCTACTACCCTCAACCCTTAAGCATACAAATATTATAAATTTCACAAGATTATGCCCTATATTGACAAAGGAATAAGCTAAACTTTTAAAATAGAGTTGTAGCCATAATCTTGAAATTAATCTTCTCCGCTTTGTCCCAATGCAAATCAATGACCCTATATATTTTATGTAATGTGTCCCACTTAATTAACACCCACAAATAAATAAATAAGATATTATGAATAATTGAGAAACTATATGGAGATCTTGAATCAAAATCTAAAAGTGATGTTTTGTTGGAGGAACCTTCACATGTGCATGATACTAAGACACCTACTAACACCCCGTTTATAGATTTCATGCTCACAACACCAATATGATCACATAGAATGTGTATTTTGGTCATTTGATATGCACTTAGATTACTCTACCTTCAATATATTCAATAGTTGTTTTTGTTGAACACCCAAAATAATGAGAGGGGGGGTGAATTAGTATTCTTTTAAACCAATTAAACATAATCCATCCAATTATTTGAATAAATATAACTACAATGATGAATGAAAGCATGAAGACATCCAAAAAATCACATGACACATGAACACTAGTATTTTTATGAGGAAAACCCAAAAAGGGAAAAACCACAGTGAGGGTTAGCTCACAATATATTATATCTAGATATAGTATATTACAGAGAGGATCACTACTAGGTGAACTCACTATCCACAAAAATTAAGAAAGATAGAAAGAAGGGGTGGCTACATAGCCTATTTGAATTGATACAATAGCATCTATCATATGCTAGATTGTAGTTCCAATGAAGTACTAAATGATCTTCACATAGATCTGAATCAATACTCTACTCACAATCTGCTCAACTTTGATTATGGTCACATCACACACATGTAGGTGAAGCACCATACATGTCATATGTCTCTCAATACTCGCATGTAATATACTTTCTCTAATCCTTCCTCCTCATCATCATCATATCACACACTCACACACCAAAAACTTTGAGTTTAATCTCCTATATATATCCATATCAAGTGTAACTTCAATTAGGTCATCCTAATTAGAAGTAAAACACAAAATTAGACAGGTCATCCTCAAAAAATTATATCCACATCTTGTGCCATAATTAAAAAATTAATTCTCCTTAAGATAGGTTGTGATGGACCTAATATGAATCCTAGATAAGATAAAATTACTTTCTTATCCTCCACAAAACATTAAACATGTTAGGTCGGCCCAAAAATAAGACCTAAACACAAAACCTTCATATGTACATACAATTCACCATACGTGTGATTTGAAAAATTGATCTTCCTTTGAATTCCCACTCAACCAACATCTAATAGCTTATCCTCATCATCAAAAAACAAAATAATTATCCACAAAGAGATGCATAATCTTCCACACTAATATATTGTATAAGGAATTACCACAAAATATAGAGTTGAACTCTATCATTCATATCTTTCAAAATAATTCACATTAAATGTCACAAAATATTGAATATAGATCATGCATTTGATGATCTCAAAACTGTAGTCAGAATCACAAATTGATATCTTCGCTTGTGGTGGAGTGCAAACACAAAAACTAACACATTGAGCCACAATGCTATTAGAAGGAACACTTAGCCGAATTCCTGTATAACCATATTTTTTGGATCATCTTGCACTATCCAAATGTCTTCAAGAATTCTTCCAATCCATGCTAAAATGACCATAACAATGTTAATAGCAATGAGAACACTAGATCATACAATATATGTACCTCATGCTCATGTTATCAAACAACATCAATAATGACAAACTTCCAACAATTTTGATGTAGGCATATCATGTGATGAAGATGTAGTCATATAAACTACAATAAGATTCTACCTCCACTTACAAATTTTATAGAGTTAATATTTAGCTACATCTATATTTATTTTACATACAACTCATTTTTGTAGAATTTAATATTTAAGGTTTTAATGAAACCATCGGGATATTTTACTCCTCTTGAATGATAATTCACATGGAGTTATATCTCCTACTTTGGATGTAATGAATGAAAGTTCTAACCATCTTATTATTTCTCTATTCCAATATTCTCACATGGTGATACACTCTACACTTCTTGAGTCCTATGGTTCACCTTCATCATTGATTAGTTTGAATCATTTAGAGTGGGTCCTTGATTTCATTGGATCAATTACACTAATAGCTTAGTATTAACATTGATAATATTGAATGGTTTTTGAAAACATTCATCCTATAATTCCTTCTTTCACTTCACCACTTGAATAGAATTGAATACATCTATAACTCACTTAATTTATTTCTTTTAAAAGATTAATGCATCATTTATTATAAAGGGACCTATAAAATAATTTATTATGTGATTATCTACATCTATATTCTCTCTCTTATATGTGGAGGAATTTAAGGGCCTTATCTTGTAGGGATTTTAGGATGATAATTCATCTTTTCCCTTCTTGAGAAGGAGTTCTTTTGCTACAAGTTTTCTTCATATCTCTTTTTTAGGGGGACATATTATACATGTTTACCTAAAATGGAAACATATTTATTGGGCCCATATTTGTATGCACCTAAGCTATGCTTATGATGGGGGTGTTGGTGCATTATTTTATTCCTTCTATTTAGTTATTAGCTGATAGGCTATTTTGTTTGAATTTTTTATCATTATTTTCATCAGCCCAGCCGTGAATTGGATTTCCTAGTGACGGGGATGTACCCAACCAGTGGTTAATCACTGGGTTTTCCTGTGGCGATGTGGACCTTCACAAATATGTGGATTGGTTGTGGTGGAGGTGGTGTCCTTTAAAGGTGGAAGGTGAATGGTAAGTGTTTGCTTGCCCAAGGGTTAATGCATTTTGTGGTTGTTGTATGATGGAGGCGGACGAAGTAAATGCAATCGGATGAAGTAAATGAAATATTGAATGTAGTAGTGTGGGAAAGTATACTTTGATTAAGTTGCATTGTCTAAACAACAATTGTGGTGTTGGTTTCATAGCAGAAAAATGTAATAAAAATCGTTTCCTTTAGCTTTGGCATTGGTTTGATACCAGACTATTCGGAAACCATCTTATGCCAGATTGAAAACTGTTGTTCTCCAGAATTTGTAAGTTGTTTTACATTGGTAGTTTGCATAGATGGTTTATTTATTGTCTGTCTTCTTGTTAAATGTTTGTATCTCTGGTGTTATACCCATTGTGGAGATTTGAAAGAGATTATCATTCTATATGCATGGAGGAAATGTAGTTAAATGTTCTTTCTTTCATAAAAAAAATGCCTAGGGTTAGTAGTTTGTTCATTGTTGGTTTATGGTTTTGGTTATCTGTGTGTATCTTTGGCATTGTAGCCATCACGATAGGAGCAATTTTGATTAAGTTGCATTGTCAAAATAGCCATTGTGGTATTGGTTTCATAGTAGGCCATTGTAAAAATCATTTTGCTCAGCTTCATTGGTGGTTTCATAGCAGACTATTCTAAAAAAATGTTTCCTTCAACTCCGTCGGTGGTTTGATAGCAGGCTGTTTGCAAACCATTTTCTGCCAGATTGAAAACTGTTGTGCTCTAGAATTTGTAAGTCCTTTTACATGGGTAGTTTGCATAGATGGTTAATTTATTGTTCATTTCTTCTTACTATATGTTTGTATCTTTGGTGTTATACCCATTTTGGAGTTTCAAAAGAGATTATTGTTCTCTATGGATGGAGAAATTGCACTAAAATTTTCTTTCTTTAGTCAAAAAATATGGTTAGGTTAGTTATTTGTTCTATGTTGGTTTATTTTTTTGGTTGTTTGTGTGTATACCCATTTTGGAGATTTGAAAGAGATTATCGTTCTCCATGGATGGATAAATTGCACTTAAATCTTCTTTCTTTCGTGAAAAAAATATGGTTAGGGTTAGTTATTTTTTCGTTGTTGGTCTATTGTTATGGTTTTCTGTGTGTATCTTTGGTGTTGCAGCCATTACCATAGGAGAAATTATAGTTATCTATGTGTAGGGTTTAGGGTTTTATGAAAGCATTAACATATTGGAGATAAAATTACTTTGGTGGCTGTACAATATTATTCTAGTAGGTCTTTTACAATTTCTCTATTTGTGGTGATGTAGCTTGAATTTTGAATGAAGCTTGTGGGGTTATACTAATTTTTACATGGGTGATTTGCATAGATGATTAATGTATTGTTAATGACCTTCTTGTTTTATGTTTCTATCTTTGGCGTTATACCCATTTTGGAGACTTCAAAGAGATTATCGGTCTTTGTAGGTGGAGAGACTGTAGTTAAATCTTCTTTCCTTCATCAAAAAAATATGGTGAGGGTTACTAATTTTTTGCTGTTGAGTGCCATTCTAATACCTCTTTTACAATTTCTCAACTTCTCTATAATATTTAGTGAAGTGTGTGGGGTTGTACTCATTTTGCAAAGATTATTGCTACGTATTGGGTTTAGGATCTATATTTAATGTGGCTTCAGAGAAATTGTAGTTAAATCTTCTTCCCATCATTAGTTAAATCTTCTTCCTATTTTCAAAAAGATATGGTTGGCTGAGTGATTTTTGTGGCCCTTTTTTATTGTTTTTAGTTACATGGTTGTGCAACTTTGGCTTTATATTTGTTACCATATTAGCAATTGTAGTTAAATCTTCTTTCTTTTGTTGTTGGTCTATTGTTTTGATTATTTGTATATATCTTTGGCATTGCCACTATTACCATAGGAGGAATTGTAGCTATCTATTGTAGGGTTTAGGGTTGTATGAAACCATTGACATATTAGAGATAAAATTATTTTGGTGGCTATTTAGTGAACATATTCTAATAGCTCTTTTACAATTTCTCTATTTCTATATAATATTTAGTGTCAGGTGATGTAGCTCAAATTTTCAGTGGAGGTTGTGGCGTTATATTGATGTTTTCATGGGTGTTTTGCATAGATGATTAATTTATTGTTAATTTCTTCTTCTTATATGTTTCTATCCTCGTGACTTAAGGCATTTTTTTTTTTGGGTATTAACATTTTCTATGTATGAGACATGGTTGGAAATGAAGGAAAGAGCTAGCAGGAGCCACCGTCCTTTAATGGATAGAACTATGATGTTTGGGCAAAGAAGATGAAGACCATTATGGTCGCCAATGATTTGTGGGAGTTTTTGGTCAGTGGTTTCAATGATGTAACTGACCCAACAAAATATGTTGTGCTCATAAATAACTAAAAAACCTAGTTGAAGGAGTTGAGGAGGAAAGATGCTAAGGCATTGAGTTTGATAGAAGCAGCCTTGATAGAGGCCATTTTTCCCAGAATAGCAACAGCTAACTATGCAAAGGAAGCTTGGGAAATTCTCCAAACCTATTACAAAGGGACTAAAAGGGTTAGATTGGTGAAGCTCTAGATGCTTTGAAGATAGTTTGAGACTCTTGAAATGAAGGAAAATGAGTCCATTTTTGTTTTCCACACAAGACTCTCTGGTTTGATAAACTAGTTGAGAGTGAATGTTGAGATCATCAAGATGATCAAAGGATTGTGGAGAAAATCCTCAGGAGCTTACCCATGAAGTTTGATGGAATGGTGATTTCCATTGAAGAGGCAAAGGATCTCACAATGTTGTTTGTTGATGAGATGATGGGTTCTCTGCAAACCCATGAGTAGCGCCTAAATAGGTCTACAAGCTTCTCCCAAGAGAAAGCTTTTAAAGCTCAGTTGAATGCAAGATGAAGGGGGAGAGGTAGAAACTACTCCAGATGTGGTAGAGGGAGATCTGGATGTGGTAATGTTGGAGAAGAAAGCTCAATGCGAGCAAACAACCAAGAGGGAGCGAGCAGCTCTCAGACCAGCTCCTGAAGAGGAAAGAAGAACAATAGTTCATACCTGAAGAATGACAAGAGCAATGTTGAATGATACTATTTTCATAAGTTTGGACATTATGCGAGTGAATGTTGGAAAAAGTAGTGTGATCAATCAAAACAAAATGAAAATGTGGCTAATTCAGATGTGGCTGAAGGAAACTAGTCCACAGCCTTCATCATGTGCAACATTGGTGAAGAAGGTAGCCCTGAAGTCTGGTATTTGGACAGCGGTTGCAACAACCACATGAGTGGTAATGAAAGTCTTTTTTATTTCATTGATAAAAATGTAAAGTCTAAAATAAGAATGGGGAACAATGTAGTAGTTTTTGTTGTTGGAAAAAGATCTATTATGATCCGAAACAAACAAGGTGAGAAGGAGATACAAAATGTATTTCTTACTCCTAGGTTAAAGCATAACCTCATGAGCGTTGGTCAGCTGATCCAAAATGGATACAAAGTGCTGATGGAGAAGGGTCAATGCATCATTTATCACAAGAATGAGAGGACAAAGGTGTTTGCAATAGTTCAAATGAAAAAGAACCAGATGTTTCCTTTCAAAATTGAGATGTGTTTCTCATCTCAGTCCATTGTTGCACCTCTTAAGAATGGAGAATGTATAGTAGTACATCATGTAGCACTCAAGAGCACCATTCAAGATCCCTCCAAGCTATGGCATCTCAGGTATGGAAATTTATGCTATGCTATTTTGAGTCTTTTTTCCAAGAACAAAATTATTGATGGTTTACAAAGGATAGTAGAGCCTAATGTTAGATGTCAGGCTTTCATTTTTGGCAAGCAACATAGGCAACCCTTTCAATCGGGAAACTCTACAAGGGAAAGAACACCATTGGAGCTAGTGCATATGGATTTGGTAGACCCTATGCAAATCATTTCTGTTGGTAAAAGAAATTTTTTTATGACCTTCATTGATGATTACAGCCATAAGACATGGGTCTATTTTTTGCAACATAAATCTGAAGCATTTGATAAGTTTTTTATGTTTAAGGCCCAGGTTGAAAGGGAGAGTGGACACGTGATCAAGGTCCTAAGGTCAGATCATGGAGGAGAGTATACCTCTATTTTTTTTTTGAATTTTTGTAAGAAAAATGGCATCAAAAAAGAGCTAACAGTTAGTTATACTCTACAATAAAATGGAGTGGCTGAAAAAAAGAATCAGACCATCATGCAGATGGCAAGGAGAGTGATGAAAGCAAAGGGACTCCAGACTGAATGTTGGGGAGAGGTTGTAGCAACAATTATTTTTCTGATAAATAGAAGTCCAACAAATGCAATTTGTGACAAGATACCTCAAGAGGCATGGACAAGATGCAAGTGGATAGTTGAGCACTTGAGAGTGTTCGGGTGTGTAGCATATGCACACGTGCCTAAGGAAAAGAGGTAGAAATTGGATGACAAGGGTGAAAAATGCATTTTCATAGGCTATAGTGAAGAGTCCAAAGTCTATCGGCTATACAATCTAGTCACCAAAAGGATAGTCATTAGTAGGGACGTGGAGTTCCTTGAAGAGAAGTTATGGGATGGAGAGGTAGATTCTAACAGCTCAAAACCACTCCTGACAGCTCCTGAAAAAGCAAAACCTGAACATGAAGTTCAACAAGACGAGTCTGTAGATGGTCTTGAGAGCTCTGGATGAGATCCTAAAGGTACCAATTGAGCTCCTGAGAGGCCTCTGAGAGCTCCTGAAGTTGGTAGACAGTCAGGAAGACTGTCATAGACAGCCAAAGATTCGGCTGTAGTGAGCTCCGGATGAGCTCCTAAAGTTTTCTAAAGAGCTCCTAAAAAGCTCCTGAAGTAAGCAAATAGAAAGACAAGTAGCCAGAGACTTCCAAAAGATTGGCTCTTGAAAGCTCTTGAAGAGCTCCTAAGAGCTCTTGAAATCACCGGTACATCTCCTGAGAGCTCCCAACAGCTCCTAAACGTGCCTGCTCAGCATAGTAGCAGTAGTAGTGAAAGTTCAAAACCACCTCTCGTCTCCCTAATACCAAAGAAGACCAAGAGTCTAAGGGAGATCTACTAGAATGAAAAGTATGATGAAGAATTTGATGAGAGTGTGAATTTTGCATTATTTTCTCTTGGTGATCCAGTTTATTTTGAAGAACCTATGAAAGAGGGGAAATGGTGTGAGGGCATGGATGAGGAGACAGATGCAATAGAGAGGAACAACACATGGGAGTTAGGAGATTTGCCTCCCAACAAGCAAGTTATTGGTGTGAAATGGGTCTACAAGACCAAGTGCAATGTTGAAGGAAGGATAGAAAGGCATAAGGAAAGATTAGTTGTCAAGGGGTACAAATAGCAGTTTGTGAGAGATTATAATGAGATATTTTCCCTTGTTGCAAGGATGGAAACCATGCGGGCAGTCATAGCAATTGCAGCCCAACGCATATGGAAGGTGTTTCAAATGGATGTGAAGTCCACCTTCCTTAATGGAGTGTTGAATGAAGAGGTTTATGTGGAGCAGCCTTTCGGATATGAAGTTCCAAGTCAAGAACACAAAGTGTATAGGCTGAAGAAATCTCTTTATGGGCTGAAACAAGCTCCATGGGCATGGTACACTAGAACTAACTCATATTTGATGAGCAATGGCTTTAGCAAAAGCGATGGTGAGCCCACTCTTTACATCAAGGTAGCGAATGGTAAGGTTTTGATTGTTGTCTTGTATGTTGATGATTTAGTTTTTAATGTGGATGATGATTTCTTCATTGTTGATTTTAAGGAGGTCATGAAAAGAGAGTTTGAAATGAAAGATTTAGGTCTCTTGAGAATTTTTATAGGCATAGAAGTAAAAAAATGCATGATGGTATATTCATCTCTCAAAAAAAAAATGCAAATGAGATCTTGAAGAGATTTAGGATGCTTGAAAGCAAGCCTGCCCCAACACCAACAACCATAGGTCTAAAGTTGAGCAAGGAATATTGGAGCAACAATGTGGATCTGACCCTCTTTAAGAGTTTGGTTGGAAGCTTAATGTATTTAACTGCAACTAGGCCTGATATAATGCATAGTTTGAGTCTTATTTCTAGGTTTATGGAGACTCCAAGCGACACCCATTGGCAAGCAGGTAAAAGAATCTTTAGGTATGTGAATGACACCAAAGGATATGGCATTTTGTACATAGCAGCAAATGAGTTTGGGCTAGTTGGATACACAGACAGTGATTGGGCATGAAGTTTGGATGATAGGAAGAGCACATCAAGATATGTGTTTCATTTGGGTTTGGGAGTCATCTCATGGGCTTCCAAGAAACAACCCATAGTTTTTGTATCTACAACAGAGGTTGAGTATATAGCAACAAATGCAGTAGCATGTCAAGCTATTTGGTTGAGAAGAGTCTTGGCAGATTTGAGAGAAGAACAAGAGGATGAAACAATAATTTATTGTGACAATGTTTCATCGATAGCCTTGACAAAAAACCCTATGTTTCATGGAAGAAGCAAGCACATTGAAATCAGGTATCATTTTATCAGAGAATTGGTTGAGAATGGTGAAATTAAAATGGCATTTTGTAGGTTTGAGCAACAGCTAGTAGACATATTCACCAAGCCTTTGACCAAGGACAGTTTTGAGCACCTGAGGAGTAGATTGAGTGTTGTTGATTTGGATCAGGATTGATCCTATTTTTTCAGCTCAGAATCAAGGGGGAGTGTTGGAAAATTGAATTATCTTGAGCCTCCTACTCTCACATCAAATCCCCTACTTCACCTACTTGTCAGGAGCCCTCATTTTTCAATGACATCTTTTGGGATCTTCATCCCTACAGCTCCTGATAGCCACTGAAGTAAATGTGGTAGCTCATTTTGAATTCCCAGTTAATGATGGTAGGTAATTTTGAATTTGAGAGGGAATGTTTGTAAGACAAAAAGAATGAAGGCAGTTTTATTCTGCCAACTCAGTTGAATTGAATTCCTGAGCAACGGTAGTCTAAAGGGAATGTTCTTTGTTCTCTATGTGATTCAAAGAATTTTTTCTATGTGAGCTTCTGAAAGCTCCTAAACAATAGCTATTTGTTTTGTGTGTGAGAAGTGATTGCTCCTAAAGAGCTCTGCGTAGCTCCTACTAGTGAGCTCTTAGTAGCTCCTGAAGTTTATTTTTGGTTGAGTAGTTGATTGCTCCCAACAAATAGTCATTCGTAGCATAGAGTTTTCTTTTAGTAGTTTAAGTTTTATCTTTCATGTATTGTCATTTCTAGCATATTTAATACAAAAGGAAAACATTGCTTGCCCAGATTTGTCTCCTTGCATTTTTTTTATTTCGCATTTGTATTCCTCAGTCTTTGGTGAAAGAGAGTAGCAACTCTGTGATTTCTGTGCATACCAAAAAATTTAGACAATATGTCATTCAATTCAATCGTAGACTTCCTACTGACGTGATAAACGGACATCTTGGTGAGGCAGTATACTATAATAGAATTCCTGGGGATGTCTATTTTGTTCAGATATATGGTGATGGGCCCTACCCCATGGATTCCTTGCGGGATGAGCATCTTCATGCTCAATCTTTTAATAATTTACAACTTGTTAAGCCTTCACCTATCAGAAGAGAGGAGCTTCACCTTATTCTTCTAGACTGCATTTCCTCCTCCCCTTCTAGTGCCTACTTGACTTTTGTTTACAACTTTCTATATCATTGACCTCTAGGAAGACAAGCTAATCATAACTATAGCTCTGGGATTCCTTACATACAATTCTTGTTATTAAGTTTTTCTCTTGTTATTAAGAGGGCCATTCAAGCAGAAGAAAATGTTTCTTTACAACAAGAAATGGTCTACCATGTTTAGATTCCTGAAGTATTTACCTTCACAACAATTATCTAATCAACCATGTTTAGATCTTGCATTTACTATTTTCCAAATTCAATAATATATACCTATTTCTATGAGGGTGATTGTGTGCACATTTTATTTATTTGGGCCCGTCGATAATGGAATGCTTTTTTGGTTTCTCAAAGCTCTTTCAGAAAATGGTGTCTTTTTCAGGAGATTCATGGGAAGATTCTTGAAAAAATAACTAACATAGTAAAGTATAGTAATTAAACCCAGTGAATGGTTCTATTATAAATTGGGCATGGGAGAATAGTTTTCAACTTTCTTTATGTCGGAAATGGATTGTACAATATTTTAATGTAGAAAATTGGGTAGTCCTTCATATAAACTGCAACTAGATCTCGGGATAGGGGAGATTAGATCTCATGATTTTTTTCCTTGCAACAAAATGCTTTAACCAATATGTTGTCTCCCATTGATTGATAAGTTTTTCAAATACTTTTATCAAAATTTCCTTGAATATACATTCTTTTGTAATGTATATAATTCATTTGAAATACAAGCCTAGTATTCTTTATTGTTATTTTAATACTCTTTAACCTCAAATCCAACTTTCCATACAAAAACTTGAGCAAGACATTAAAAAAATTGTATTATCAAAATATTCAAAAAGCAAAAATATAGTAGAATTCTATTCTAAAGAATTCTTCTTTGATTTTTGCAATGTTATTGTCTCTGCCAAATTTGAATTTAAATTGTATTATCCTTTCTTCTGATTTTCTTGCCAATTACGACACTTTATATTTAAAATCTTGAAAAATTTAATTGATGTATTATACACAATATACATCCGACCAAGCTCCTTTTGCTCCAAGGTTTACGTTAAGAAACCATTGCACTTTGTAAGCCACATTCTAATGATTCATTATGGGAATCAATTTGGATTATATAAATATACATATTTAGAAATTTTTAAATGAAAGTTTATTAATATATATTTAAATAAAATGAAAATATTCAAATATAAAATAAAAAAGGAAATTGGATTTGATGTTCATAACTAATTATAAAGAATAATGGGATTGAAGAAATAATTTAGTGCTTTTTTACCACCCACTTTTTTTTTTAATATGTATTTCTATCTATTTTATTAATATAGATGCATGCCTATTCATGAAAAGAAAAAAAGAGAATGTTTAAATAATATTTATTCTATCTTTAAAAATTAAAAAAATGTATTGTATAAAAAATTAAGCAATCAAAAATCAATATCAAACTCTAAAATTAAACTAGTTATGAAATAAATTTGTCACAATATGAATACTTCTATTAAGACATATATATAGTTATATATGCATGTTATGACAAATGAAAGAGGTGATATTTATGATATAAGCAAATGCAAACTAAATGAGTCTCAATATAGATGGAAGAGAGGAGTTACAAAATATCAAATTATACATAACAATGGAGATAGAAGATCTATTACATAGCAATTCCAATATAGAGACAATATAATAATTAGCTCAGCAACCAAATAGATGGATGATGTATATATAAATAGGTCTCTTGGATGAATGATTCAAGGAAATGAAATTTCCAAAAGATAATGAATTAACTCTCAATCAGGAGATGAATTCATTCAATATAACTAAGATAGATGTATTATTGACTAAATAGAGGGGACACCTAATTATAATTAATCAAGAATAGATGAGGTATTGGTGGTAATGGCATGTAGTTGCCTCAAATCAAGGTGTACACATATCATTATTCACTTACCAAAGTAAATGCAACTTAAATGGAAGATAATGGAAATAAGCATAAGGGAAGTGTAGAGGAAAAAATTCAACACACCCAAAATAACAAGATCTCAAGGGGAAAATGTTCCTCAACTATCTCAGGGATCAAATCTCAAGTGATGAGATGAGATAGAGTGATGAGGAGGTTTATTTATATTTTATGCAAAATTGAAATGGGAGAGTTTTAGAAACTAAAAGTAGGTTGCAGAAGTCTTTTGGAAAAATTGGCAAGCTCGGTCAAGGATGACAATGTGGCATCTAGGCATTCCTAGGATGCGTTGACATCTTGTACAGACTAAAAACTAATATCATGACAAAAGACGACTAGGAACCTACTAGTAGTCTGATAACGGAAATCTCAAAATGCACTAAAATAACAAAGAAATAATAGAGATAAATGTAAACTAGATTAAATAAGAAATAAATGACTAAATGAAAGAGAAGAAAGGAAACACTAATGAGAAGTCTGAGAATGAAACCTCCAACAATGATAAATCTTCAATACCTACACACATAAAACTGAGAAAAGTGTTGGGGGTGTTTAGGGGCTTGCCTCATTCAAACACTTACATTGTTGTTTCCACCTCGAGAGATAGTCAAAAAAGATTGAGATAGAAAAATAAATGAGATAAAGAAAGATAGATGCACTAGAATAATATGCTAACAAGATAAATAGGCAATCTTTATAATCTTTTCCTTCAACATTTATCATGGATTTATAGTCTTTACAATCTTTTCCTTCAACATTTATCATGGATTTATAGTCTTTAAAATCTTTTCCTTCAACATTTATCATGGATTTATAATCTTTCATATTTGTCTTGTTTATAATTTCATACTCCCACATATTTTAGCTTTCAATACCCATGACTTAGATTTGTGTATTTAAGGATAAATTAACAGAAAATATTATGTTGTAAATAAAAAATAGTCTATAATATTAATTTAAATATTTTTAGATTTCATTATGCAATGTTTTGAATCTTATTTCACGATCCATCATAAAATCAATTTAGAAAAAAGTCTTTATTATTAATTTGAATATCTTTAGATTTGATTATGGAATGTTTTGAATCACATTTCACAATCAATCATTAAAAAACAACCTAAAAATATTCAAACCAATATTATATTTTGTTGTGGATGGATAACAGCTCGTTATATAATCAAATTGGCTGTTTGCCTTTTATCACAGGGAAGCTTCAAATCTTGAATTCCTTATTTATATTTATTACATATTAGAATTAATAAAGAGCTTGAACAGTCGAAATGTGAAATGAATCAACCCAATTTAAACTACGAATTTAAAAACCCAATTCACGTGCTATCTTAATAAAATCTCCTAGGCCGGTGTTGTGGTTCAGGTAAAGTTAGTTACATTTAGTAAACTTGATTACAAGATGTATGAGTAAATCTAAAAGGGTTTAACGTGGAGATTAAAAGAAAGATAGCAATAACAAGAAATACTCCAAGATTGTATGATGAAGAGATACAATCGGTCTCAGAAGTGGGTTATAAGTGCATTGGTAGAAAATACCAATTAAGAATAAGCATAGTTGGATTGAAAGCAGAGAAGTTAAGATAAATAAGGAAAAGAAGCATGTGGAGAGGTTTTCATGAGCCTCTTGAGTTTGTTGAGATTCATGGTGTTATGAGGCTTGATTTCTGGAGACTAATTTCACATTTGCGCGAAATTCAGAACATACGCCTTCATTTGTATGGACAGATCGAACGTGAGCTGGGGTGGGTTAATGTTAGCGCGTTCCAAGGGGCATATAACTGGCCAATTCCAGAACAACGTTGGATACGCCAAGTTTTTAGAACTCTTCAATCTCTTCAATACCGCATGCCAGAAAATGGGATTCCAGTGAAGACATATGTCATTGAGTTCACTGGTGGAGGTCCTGGTCGGATGCTATACGATAACGAAATTCCTATGGACGTCTATTTCGTTCAGATATATGGTGATGGGCCCTACCACATGGATTCCTTGCGGGATGAGCATCTCCGTGCTCAATCTTTTTATACTTTACAGCTTTTTAAGCCTCCACCTATCAGAAGAGAAGAGCTTCGCCTTATTCTTCTAGACCGCATTGCCTCCTCTACTTCTAGAGCCTACTGGACTGCCGTTTACAACTTTCTCTATAATTGACCTCCAAGAAGACAAGCTAATCATAACTATAGCTCCGGGATTCCTTCCTTACAATTCTTGTTATTAAGTTTTGCTCTTCTTTTAATTAAGCGGGCCAGTCAAGCAGAAGAAAATGTTTATTTACAGCAAGAAATAGTCTACAATGTTTAGATTCCTGAAGTATTTACCCTCACAGCAATTGTCTAATCTATCATTGCTGAGGTATTTAGTATTTAAATTTCTTGAAATTAGTTATACGGTCAAATAGCCCATACACTGATTTAGGGTTTGCTTAAATGAGAAGTGTTAATCAAAAGGAATTCTACCATGGAATGTGCTTCTGTTTTAATTTGTCTACTCTCAAAAAGCAGGCATTCTTTTGATCTGAATTGATTTGTGCCACCATGAGATATTTTTCAATACAATATTTTCCTGTCATTAGATCTTGCATTTACTGTTTTCCGAATTCAATAATATATACCTGTTTCTGTAAGGGCAATTGTGTGCACATTTTATGTTATTTGGGCTCGCCAATAATGTAATACTTTTCTGGTTTCTCAAATCTCTTTCAGAAAATGGTGTCTTTTTCGAGAGATTCATGGGAAGATTCTTGAAAAAATAACTGACATAGTAAAGTAAATTGATTAAACGCATTGAATTGTTCTGTTATAAATTGGGCATGGGAGGAGGAGTTTTCAACTTTCTGTATGTAGGAAATGGATTATGTTAAATAATGTTTTCCATTATTGTTATTATTTATTATTTATTTCTTTATTACTGTAGTTTTCAGTCAGCATAAAAAATATGTTGTCTTTACTTTTGTTTGGACTGCAGAAATTGGGTAGCCTTTTTATAGGGGTCTGGCAAACTTTTTTCACATGACCATTTTAGACTGCAGAAATCGGGTAGCCCCCTTTATAGGGGCTTGGTAAACTTTTTACACTGACGGCCAATGCTGGTGCGACACACCCTTCTACCTCGTGACCTTTTGCCTGCAATAAGATGCTTTAATCAATCGACCTAAGCCCCCCCTCCGAATATGTTGTCTCCTATTGATTAACAAGCTATTCAAATACTTTTATTAAAATTTCATTGAATACATATTCTTTTATAATGTATATAATTCATTTGAAATACAAGTTTAGTATCTTTATTATTATTTTAATACTCTTTAACCTCAAATTCAATTTTCCACATAAAAACTTGAATAAAGCATTAAAAAAATTGTATTATCAAAATATTCAACTAACAGAAATATAGTAGAATTCTATTCTCAAAATATTCTACGAATAGAAATATAGTAGAATTCTATTCTTCTTTGGTTTCTATGGTGTAATTGTCTTTGCCAAATTTGAATTTAAATTGTTTTACCCTTCGGATTTTCTTGTCGATTATGACATTTTGTATTTAAAAACTTAAAAATTAATTGATGTATTATACACATCATACACCGAACCAAGCTCCTTTTGCTTGAACGTTTACCTTAAGAAATCAGTGCACTTTGTAAGCCACCTTCTAAGGATTCTTTATGGGAATCGATTTGGATTATAAAAATATATATTTAAAAAAAAATTTAAATGAAAGTTGATTAATATATATTAAAACAAAGTGAAAATATTTAAATGTTAAATAAAAAATGAAATTGGATTTGATGTTCATAAATAATTATAAAGAATAATGGGATTGAAGAAATAGTTCAGTGAAGTTTAAATAATATTTATTGTATCTTTAAAAGTGAAAAATAATGTATTATATAAAAAGTTAAGCAATTAAAAATCAATATCAAACTCTAAAAATAAACCAGTTATGAAAGAAATTTGTTACAATATGAATGCTTCTATTAAGACATATATATATAGTTATAGATGCATGTTATGACAAATGAATGACGTGATAGATATGATATAAGAAAACGCAAACTAGATGGGTCTCAATATAGATGGAAGAGAGGAGTTACAAAATATCAAATTGTACATAACACTGGAGATCTAAGATCCATTACATAGCTATTCCAATATAGAGACAATATAATAATCAGCTCAACAACTAAATAGATGGATGATATACATATAAATAGGTCTCTTGGATTAATGATTCAAGGAAATGACATGTCCAAAAGGTAATGAATTAACTCTCAATCAGGAGATAACTTCATCCAATCTAACTAAGATAGAGGTACTCTTGACTAAATAGAGGGGAGATCTAACTATTATTAATTAAGGATAGATGAGGTATTGGTGGAAATGGCATGTGATTACGTCAAATCAAGGTGTACACATGTCATTTTTAACTTACCAAAGTAAATGCAACCTACCTGAATGAGCGAACTATAGTCATTTAATGTGCAATAAAATAAATAACTAAATATAATAAATAAATAAATACACCAATACCCAATCCTAAGCATAGATTATATGGGTATAGATATGGGTCCCAATAAATATTTTTCCATGTTAGGTACATATGTACAATAAGTCCCTCCTAAAAAAAGGGATATTTAAAAAGAAAAATTGTAAGAAAATAACTCCCTTATTGATGATGGTAAAGATGGAATAACATCCCAAAATTCCTAAAATATAAGGCCCATGAATGTCTATAATGTAAATGTGGATAATCACATAATAAATGCTTTTAAAGGGTTTTTTTTATAATGAATGATACATTTTCCTTTTAAATTAGCAATGCAAAGTATCTTTTATTCTTTCAACATATTAAATAATTTATAATTCTTTATAGTAATTAGTGACAAGAAGACTAAATGGAAGACACTGGAAATAGACATAGGGGAAGTGTAGAGGAGAAAATTTGGCACCCCCAAAATAATGACATCTCAAGGGGAAAATGTTCGTCAACTACATTGGTGATCAAAGCTCAAGTGACAAGATGAGATAAAGTGGTGAAGAGGTTTATTTATATTTCATGTAGAATTAAAATGGGACAATTTTAGAAACTGAAAGAGTAGGTTGTAGAGGTCTTCTGGACAAACTGGAAAGCTCTTGGCCAAGGACTATAGCGCAACATGCAGATGCCCCCATGGCATGCGGGCATCTTGTACAGACGAAAAATTGAGATTATGACAAAAGATGGCTAGGAACCTACTAATAGTAAGATAGCTGAAATCTCAAAATGTACTAAAATAACAAAGAAATAATAGAGATAAATGTAAACTAGATTAAATGAAAAATAAATGACAAAATGAACGAGAAGAAAGGAAACACTCATGAGAAGTTTGAGAATGAAACCTCTAGCCATGATAAATCTTCAATACTTGCATACATAAGAATGAGAAAATTGTTGGGGCTATATAGGGGCTTGCCTCAGTCAAACCCCCATGTACTAAAATAATATGCTAACAAGATAAATAGACAATCTTTATAATCTTTTCCTTCAACATTTATCATGGATTTACAATCTTTTTTTTCAACATTTATCATTGATTTATAATCTTTGATATTTCCCTTTTTTATAATTTCATACTCCCACATGTTTTAGCTTTTAATATTTGTGATTTAGATTTTTGCATTTAAGGATAAATTAACATAAAATATTATGTTGCAAAGAAAAAATAGTCTATAATATTAATTTAAATATTTTTAAATTTAATTATGTAATGATTTGAATCTTATTTCACAATCCATTGTAAAAAAAAAAAAAATTAAAAAGTCTAATAATAATTTTAATATTTTTAGATTTGATTATGCAATGTTTTCAATCATATTTCACAATCCTGATAGAAAGAGCAAAGACAAAAAATAAAGAAAAACCAAATTGCTACAACAGAAAAACAAACTTTATTAATTATTTTATTTCATTCCAAAATGCTACAACAATAGGTTTATATAGATGAAAACAAACTGTCAACAAGGGCAGTAAAAAGAAACTTCTAACCGTAACAGTAGACTATGGATGAAACATAGACATCAGGTTTGATTTGGCAGAATTTAAAATAAATCATAGAAACTGCAGAATGTGGAAAGAGAAAAGGGAGAAATTAGAAAGTTTCTTCCAACACTCCCCCTTAATTTCGACCATCAACAACTCCCAAATTTTGTCTTAGATATTCAAAGTTATCCTTTGGTAATTCCTTGGTAAAAATTTCTGCCAGTTGATCTTCAGATCTACAAAATTCAAGACAAATTTCACCATTGTTGACCAATTACCTGATGAAGTGGTGCCTTGTATCAATATGCTTGCTCCTTTTGTGAAATACATGATTCTTGGAAAATGAAATGGTTGACTTGTTATCACAAAGGATTGGTGTTGGTTCATCTTGATTATGCAACAAATCTGACAAAATTTGACACATCCAAATTGCTTGACATGTTGCAACAGTTGTGGCTACATATTCTGCTTCGACTAAAGAAATTTTCACTATAGGTTGCTTCTTTGATGCCCATAAGACAAGTCCCAATCCAATATGAAATATATGTCCTAATGTACTTTTCCTGTCATCTATGCTACCTGCAAAATCACCATCAGTATAACCAATCAAATCAAAATTGTTAGTTTTGGAATATAGAATTCCATATCATGTTGTTCCTGCAACATATCTAAATATTCTCTTCCCAACTTTCCAGTGAGAATTTTGAGGTGAATCCATGAACCTTGAAATCAAACTTACACCATACATGATATTAGGCCTTGTAGATATAAGATACATTAAACTAACAACAAGTTTTTTAAATTTGGTTGGATCAACATTTGACCCCTTATCCTCTTTCCTCAACTTTGTTCCTATGACAACTAGAGTTGGTGCGGGATTACAATTCAACATTTTAAATCTCCTTAATACATCCTTGGCATATTTGGACTGACAAATAAAAATTCCCTTATCTATTTGAACAACTTCAATACCCAAAAAGTATCTCATCAAGCCCAAATCTATCATTTCAAACTCTTTCATCATATCTGACTTAAACATGTCCACAGACAAATTTCCACTAAAAATAAAATCATCAACATACAAACAGACAATCAAAATTTGACCTTCATCATTAGTCTTTATATACAATGTAGGCTCACTATTTCTTCTTCTAAATCCATTACTTATCAAATATGAATCAATTCTAATATACCAAGCCCTGGGTGCCTATTTCAATCCATAAAGTGCCCTTTTTAATTTATAAACCTTATTTTCATGACCATGAACTTCATAACCAGGGGGTTGTAAAACATAAACCTCTTCATCAAGAAAACTATTTAAAAAAGCTGATTTTACATCCATCTAAAAAGAATTCCAATTATTATGTACAACTACTACTAGAATAGTTCTAATTGTGTCCAACCTTGCAACTGGAGCAAAAGTTTCATTGTAATCAACCCCATACTGATGTGGAAACCCTTTTGCAACTAATCTTGCTTTATGTTTTACAATTTGACCTTCTGCATTAAATTTAGTTTTATAAACCCATTTAACTCCTATGCTATCTTTACCTTTAGGTAAATCTACTAACTCCCATGTTTTACTTCTTTTAATAGAGTCTATTTTTCATCCATTTCCTTAATCCAATTATGATCTTTTACTGCTTCAAAATAAACAGGATCACTAGCAAATAAAGCAAATTTTGAATTCACAATTTCATCTTCTTTATCATATATTTCTTTTAAGCTTTTTGTTTTCTTTTCTTTGCACCTTTTTCTTAGTGAAGCAAGTTTTTGATCTAATTCATCACTTAAATTTGAATTTGAATTAGAAGGATTTGGATGAGAGGATGATATTCCTTGCACAATATTTCTTGGTGGCATTTGACCATCTTTTTCTTTTGGTTCCTCCTCACTATCATGTATAGGTGCTCCACCTAAGACTATTTTGTCAACATTTGAATCCCATGATTCTTCTTCCGTTAAATTCAACATCTCTACTAATGATCAATTTCTTTGTAATTGGATTATACAACTGGTAAGCTTATGATTGCTCATCATAACCAATGAAAATACCATTTTCACTCTTATCATCTAATTTCCTTCTTAATTCATATGGCACAAGAGAATAGGAAACACACCCAAAAATTCTAAAATGAGAGACAGTATGCTTCTTACCATTCCAAGCTTATTGGGGGATTTTATCCCTCACACTCTTTGTAGGACTCCTATTCAGAATGTACACAACACATGCCACTTCTTCTTCCCACAAATCATTGGATAAATTTTTGCCTTCATCATGCTCCTAGCCATATCCATTATAGTTTTGTTCTTCCTTTCGGATACTCCATTCTATTGTGGTGTATATCTTGTTGTAAACTATTTCTTAATTCCATGATATCTACAAAAATCCAAAAATTCATTAGAACTGAACTCGCCACCCCTATCAAATTTGAATACTTTAATGTAGAATCCACTTTGTTTTTTTGTCAAAGCTTTAAACTCCTTGAATTTATCAAATGCATCATACTTCTTCTTGAGAAAGTATATCCATGTCTTCCTACCAAAATCATCAATAAATGTTAGGAAATATAAATTTCCTCCTAAACATGGAGTCTACATTGGCCCATATATATTGGTGTGAACTAATTATAATGGTGTCTTTGCTTTGTATGATTTTTTTACTAGAAAACTCTCTCTATGTTGTTTTTCTAAGATAAAACTTTCACAAGTACTAGCTGGATGATCTATAACTGGTAAACCTCTCACCATATTTTTCTTTTGCAATAAACTCAAACCTCCAAAATGAAGGTGGCCCTACCTTAAATGCCAAAGCCATCACTGTTTTGAAATTAATTTCCTCTTTTCCTTGAATACAATTAATTTGAAGGGGGATCATTCTATTTTGTGTCGTTTTGACCATTGCAATTAATCTATCATTAGGATTTCTATCCAGAATTATACATTCATCATTTTAAAAGTGAATTCTATACCCTTTTTGCATTAATTGACCAACACTCAAAAAGTTATGTTTTAAACTAGGTACAAAGAAAAATATCATCAATGTGTCTCTTTTCACCATTCTTAGTCATGATATTAATTATTCCTTTCCCAATTACAGATACTCTACTATCATTTCCCAATTTTACTTCTGATTTTATAGAATCATCCAAACTAGCAAATAATTCTTTGTTTCCTATCATATGGTTGCTACAACCACTGTCTAAAAACCATACATCATTAGAACTTTCTTGAGCCACATTACAAGTTATGAGTAATCTTCTAGAATTATTACCAGACACATCTGAGTAATTTTCCTTTTGCTTATCCATTTTAGCTTGTTTGATTCTACATTCATTTGAAAAATGACCAAATTTCTTACAATAGTGACACTATATGCGAGACTTATCATACCTTGATGATTGAAACTGATTTCTTCCACATCCTCTATTGCTGAAATTTTGATAGGATGAGTTGTTTCTTTCTCCTTGATTTGAACTTGTGTGTTCAATCCTTCCTCTTCCTCTTCCTCTACCTCTTCTTCTTCCAAATGATACCTATGTTCTGAAAGCACTCTCCAAAGAAGAATTGTTAATTCGATTCATTTTGGTTTCATGGGAAAGCAAAGATCCCATCAATTCATCTATTGACAATTGAGATAAATATTTTGATTCTTCAATTGCAACAAATATTGCGTGAAATTTGTTAGGAAGGCTTCTAAGAACCTTTTCTATCACCTTTTGATCAGATATATTTTCACCATGTATCTTCATTTGATTTACAATATTCATTACATTATTGAAAAATTGATCTACAGATTTTGATGAACTCATTTGAATATTTTCAAAATTCCTCCTTAAAATCTATAATTTTGCAACTTTAACTTTAGTTGTCCCTTGGTATGAATTTTCTAAGATTTCCCAAGCTTTCTTAGAGCTAGTTGCAACAAAAATTTTAGAAAAGAAAGGTTCATCCTTTGCTTGTTGAATAAGAAACAGAACTTTAGAATCTTTCTTTTTCTTTTCTTTAAGATCATCTTTTTATGTTTGTGACAAAGTAGACAAATCTTGAGGTTCTACAAACTCATTTTTAACAAACTCCCATAAATCTTGTGAACAAAACAATGTCTTCATTTTTATTTCCCATTGTGAATCAAGATCTTAGCACCTGTAAAACACAACAAACACATACATTAGAAGATTGAAATGAAAGTTAAGACCAAAATTCCCCATAAAATCCATTTAACTATGCTCAAATTAGGAATAAAACAAGAACACAATAAAATAAGATAAAAACAAACTAAATCCTATTAAGAACATGCAAACTCTTGATCTTATGTGGGAGTTGGTGCCAATTTGATGTGGAAATTGGCCATTTCCCAACTCCCATGCAAGCTTTGATGATTTGATGAAGATTGTGATCCACTTTGTTGATGATTGAAGTATGCTCCAAGATGAAAATCTGCATAACCTAACTAAGATTGGATAAAAATGGATGAGAGTTGCTATGGATTTGAGTATAATAACTTTGCTCAAATTGTGGATGATGAAATGAGGAATAAGACCTCTTATTTATAGAATGTCAAGTTGGAATAATGCCCAAAAGAGAGCAATGTGGGACTAACCTTCAACCAATGGAAAAGTTTCACTTGTCAAGAGATGGATGGATGAAGGATGTGCACATTTTGATGAATGTGCCCATAAATGCAATTAAGTGATATTTGAAATTTGTGAAATGACATGTAAGGGGGAGAAAAATGTCTTAAATGCCACTTGGCTCAATGCACAAGGACATGTAAGATGAAATAAATGCCTTGTTGGAAGGACTAAGTCCACTTTGATTTTGAATTCAAATTTGAGGGAATATTCATTTATTATGCCATGTTGAGAGAAAATAGAGATTTAATAAATGAATTAAATATATTTCCATGTGCAAGTGGCAAAAGCTAGAGGATGGGACATGGATTAAGATTAGATTTAATCACGATTTGATTAAATAAGAGATTAGATGATTTGAAAAATTTGACTTAGATTTATGGATTGATTTAAATCAAAGTTGAGAAAAAAATGATTTAGATATTAATTAAATAAATATTTTTGTATTTATTTAATTAAAGGAGATGAATGTTAGACTAAATCAAATAAGATTTTAATTCATTTAATTTAATAAGATGAATTTAGAGATTAATTAAATAAAATTGATTTATTTAAATAAATAAGGATAATTAGATCAGATTGATTGATTTAATTAACAAGAGAAAGTAACTTAACCAGATAAATAATTTATTTAATTAAGAGAGGAAAATTGATGAATTTAATGAAATAAGGGTATTTGATTAAATGGTTAGACCGAGGGATGATTTAGGATGAAATGGTGTTAGTAGTCAAGATTAGATGTGCAAATGTCAATCAGTACATTTTCCATGTCTACACCCATATATCATAATTTTTCCCTGTAAATATTGGAATTTGGGGCTGAGTTAAATTACTACTGGATGCCAGATCTGCACTTATCTTATTTTCAAACAAAACACTTTTAATTCATTCCTCTAAATCAAATCTATAAAAGAACTTCATGAAAATACAAGAAAATAACATCAATATTTAGCAGCTTCAACATTTTCAACAGCTTCAGCAATGATCACAGATTTGGCTTCTCTCTGTTAGCAGCTTTCAACCTTCTGAAATCTTCATCCCTGATCATCTATCTCTGATACCAATCTGATAGAAAAAGCAAAGACAAAAAATAAAGCAAAACCACATTGCTACAGCAGAAGAACAAACTTTATTCATAATCTTGATTCATTACAAAATGCTACAGCAGCAGGTTTATATAGATGCAAACAAACTGTCAACAAGGGCAGTAAAAATAAACTTCTAACTGTAACAGCAGACTATGGACGAAACATACACATCAGGTCTGATTTGGCAGAATTTAAAATAAATCATAGAAACTGCAGATTGCGGAAAGAGCAGAGCAAGAAATTAGAAAGTTTCTTCCAACAAATCCATCATAAAAATCAATCTAAAAATATTCAAACTAAACAACTATTATATTTTGTTCTAGATCGATAACATTTCTTTATATAATCAAATTGGCTGTTTGCCTTTTATCACAGGGAAGCTTCAAATCTTGAATTCCTTATTTGTATTATTACATGTTAGAAATAATAAAGAGTTTAAACGGTCGAAATGTGAAACCAATCAACCCAACTTAAACTATGAATTTATAAACCCAATTCACTTGCTATCTTAATAAAATCTCCTAGGCCAGTGTTGTGTTTCAAGTAAAGTTAGTTACATTTAGTAAACATGATTACAAGATGTATGAGTAAATTTAAAAGGGTTTAACCTGGAGATTAAAAGAAAGATAGCAATAACAAGAAACACTCTAAGATTGCATGATGAAGAGATATAATCGGTCTCAGAAGTGGGTTATAAGTGTGGTGGTAGAAAATACCAATTAAGAATAAGCATAGTTGGATGAAGGCAGAGAGGAGAAGATAGATAAGGAAAAGAAGCATGTGGAGAGTTTTACATGAGCCTCTTGAGTTTGTTGAGATTCATGGCGTTGTGAAGATTGATTTCTGGAGACTAATTTCACATCTGCGCGAAATTCAGAGGAAACGCCTTCATTTGTATGGGCAGATCGAACGTGAGCTGGGGTGGGTTAATGTTAGCCAGTTCAAATTTTCATATAACTGGCCAACTGCAGAACAACATTGGATACACCGAGTTATTAAAGCTCTTCAAGATCCCGTGCCAGAAGATGGGAAGACATATGTCATTCAGTTCGATGGTGGAGGTCCTGGTCGGATGCTATACTATGACGCAATTCCTATGGACGTCTATTTCGTTCAGATATATGATAATGGGCCCCACTCCACGGATGACTTCCGTGTCTTCCGGGATGAGCATCTCCGTGCTCAATCCCTTTATAGTGAACGGCTTGCTCAGCCTCCAGCTGCCAGAAGAGAGGAGCTTCGCCTCCTTCTTCTACACCGCATTGCGGCCTTCCCTTCTAACCCTCGCTGGCTTGCCGTTTACAACTTTCTTTATCATTGACCTCCAAGAAGACAAGCTAATCATAAGTATAGCTCCGGGATTCCTTCCATACAATTCTTGTTATTAAGTTGTGCTCTTCTTGTTGTTAAGCGGGCCAGTCAAGCAGAAGAAAATGTTTCTTTACAGCAAGAAATGGTCTACAATGTTTAGATTCCTGAAGTATTTACCCTCACGACAATTGTCTAATCTATCTTTATTTGTCCTGAGGTATTTAGTATTTAAATTTCCTGAAATTAGTTATACGGTCAAATAGCTCATACAGTGATTTAGGGTTTGCTTAAATGAGAAGTGATAACCAAAGGGAATTCTACCATGGAATGTGCTTCTGTTTTAATTTGTCTACTCTCAAAAAGCAGGCATTCTTTTGATCTGAATTGATTTGTGCCACCATGAGATATTTTTCAATACAATATTTTCCCGTCATTAGATCTTGCATTTACTGTTTTTCGAATTCAATAATATATACCTGTTTCTGTAAGGGCAATTGTGTGCACATTTTATGTTATTTGGGCTCGTCAATAATGTAATACTTTTCTGGTTTCTCAAATCTCTTTCAGAAAATGGTGTCTTTTTCGAGAGATTCATGGGAAGATTCTTGAAAAAATAATTGACATAGTAAAGTATAGTAATCAAACGCATTGAATGGTTCTGTTATAAATTGGGCATGGCAGAAGCGTTTTCAACTTTCTTTATGTAGGAAATGGATTGTACAATATTTTAATGTTAAATAATGTTTTTGATTATTCTTCTTATTTATTTCTCTGTTATTGTACTTTTCAGTCAGCATAAGAAATATGTTGTCTCCGATCTTATTTTTTTAAACTGCAAAAATCGGATAGCTCTCTTATAAACTACTACACTGTAGTAAACTTTTTCATGTGAGCAGCGACACTGGGGAAAAACGCCCTTCGGTACCTCCAGACAAGGAGACTATATCTCATGACCTTTTGTTTGCAACATGATGCTTTAGCCAATCGAACTACGTCCCCACCCCAATATATTATCTTCCATTGATTAACAAGTTTTTCAAATACTTTATCTGAATTTCTTTGAATATACATTCTTTTTGTAATGTATATAATTCATTTAGAATACAAGTCTATTATTCTTTATTGATATTTTAATAATCTTTAACCCCAAATCCAACTTTCCATATAAAAACTTTAGTAAGGCATAAAAAAAATTGTATTATCAAAATATTCCACTAACAGAAATATAGTAGAATTATATTCTCAAAATATTCTACTAACAAAAATATAGTAGAATTATATTCTTCTTTGGTTTCTGTGGTGTAATTGTCTCTGCCAAATTTGAATTTAAATTGTATTATCCTTTCTTCAAATTTTCTTGCCGATTATGACAGTTTGTATTTAAAAACTTAAAATTTAATTGATGTATTATACACAACATACACCAAACCAAGCTCCTTTTGCTTCAGGGTTTACGTTAAGAAACCAGTGCACTTTGTAAGCCACCTTCTAAGGATTCATTATGGGAATCAATTTGGATTATAAAAATATATATATTTAGAAATTTTTAAATGGAAGTTTATTAATATATATTAAAATAAAGTGAAAATATTTAAATATAAAATAAAAAAATTAAAATTAGATTTGGTGTTAATAAATGATTATAAAAAATTATGGGATTGAAGAAATAGTTTAGTGCAATAAATCAAAAGAGAATGTTTAAATAATATTTATTGTATCTTAAAAAAAGAAAAATAATGCATTGTATAAAAAGTTAAGCAATACAAAATCTATATCAAACTCTAAAAATAAACTAGTTATGAAAGAAATTTGTTATAATATGAATACTTCTATTAAGATATATATCTAGTTATGGATGCATGTTATGACAAATGAAAGAGGTGATAGTTATGTATAAACAAATGCAAACTAAATGAGTCTCAATATAGTTGGAAGAGAGTTGTTACAAAATATTAAATTATACATAACAATGGAGATCGAAGATCCATTACATAGCTATTCCAATATAGAGACAATATATATATATATCGAAGATCCATTACATAGCTATTCCAATATAGACAATATATATATATATATATATAGGTCTCTTGGATGAACGATTCAAGGAAATGGCATGTCCAAAAGGTAATGAATAACTCTCAATCAAGAGATAAGTTCATTCAATCTAAGTAAGATAGAGGTATTCTTGACTAAATAGAGGAGACATCTAACTATCATTAATCAAGGATAGATGAGATACAAGTGGGAATGGCATGTGGTTACCTCAAATCAAGGTGTACACATGTCATTATTAACTTACCAAAGTAAATGCATCCTACTATAGTTGCATAATGTGCAATAAAATAAATAACTAAAAATAATAAATCAAATAATATACCAACACCCCATCATAAACATATATTATATGGGTATAGATATGGGTCCCAAAAAAATATTTTTCATGTTAGATACACATGTACAATATGTCCCTTGTAGAAAAAGAGAGAAAAAGAAAAATTGTAAGAAAATAACTCCCTCTTGATGAAGGTAAAGATGAAATAGCATCCCAAAATCCATAAAATATAAATCCTACAAATCTTTTTACATAGAGTAGAGATAATATAAATGTAGATAATCACATAACAAATGTTCTTAAAGGTCCTTTTATAATGAATGATGCATTTTCCTTTCAAAAAAATAAATTAAGTGAGTTATCGATCTATTGAATTTCATTCATTAATAATGAAATAAAAATAAGGAATTAGGATGAACATTTCCAAAAACTACTCAAGCTTATCAATGTTAAAGCTAATATTGATTGAAATCAATCAATTAAATTAAGGACCCATGCAAAAGGATTCAACATAATAATTAAAAGGGTCAATCATATGACTTGAGAAGTGTAGAATGTGTCACCATGTAAGCATGTTGAAATAAACAAAGAAAAAGAGGGTTAGAATTGTTGGAAAATGTGCCTCAAGCTTACTAACATGAAACTCCTGAAAGAGAAAAATAGGTGAGACCCTCTGGAAGTCTTACCGACTAGCAACTGTGTTCAAAGATTAAAAGTCGCTGAGACTTTGGTTCTGTCTTTCCGATGGGAGTCATCGAAAAGACATGGCTATTGCTGTGAGTTTCCCATCTCATTTCGTTGTGGAAGATCTCTTGCCGATGGATTGGTTCTAGTTGGTTATCAGGGAGACTCTTGGTGATGAGTGGCATCGGGGAGAGGCATGAACATTCAGAATGACTCATTCCGACAGAGTATGTCTCGTCGAGGTTTTACACATTGGCGACGAATGTCATCGAGGAGATGGTATGAACCTTCAGAGTGACTCATTCTGATTGTGCTAGTCTCGCCGATGGATTGGCTCCTGGTGATCATCGGGGAGACTCTTGGCTAACAAGTTTGCAGTCGGTATGAACTCTTGCTGAGAGTGCTAGTCTCATCGACAGATTTGTTTATGAACTGTTGATGGATCTCCACGTGATGAACTTCGGTGTAACCTCTTGCCGATGGTGTTGCTCTTGCTGATAGACTGGTCAGGGTGACATGAATTGTTGATGACATTGGTGTAACTCTAGCCAATGATACTTGGTCAGGTTTTCATTCAATAAGAACTCTCGCTGATGGATTTGTGTTAGGTATGATGTCTCGCTAATAATGATTGTCTTGATGATAGAGTGAGTCTGGGTGACAGGTTGGAATTCGATATGACTTCTTAGGGTGTTGCCGATAGCAATGATCATGCTGATGGTTCTGTGATCAGGCATTTTGGCATCAAGGAGACACGGTCTAGTGTCTCACTGACATGTGATTCTGTTGAACCATTTTGACCGAATGACTATCCTACGTGGTCTATTTTGGAACAATCAGAGAAGCGGAATGTGAACCGTTAGTATTTGAACAGTTGCAACTATTCTTGTGTGGAAAATGAACAAACTGTAAGAAAATCGATTACATTGTGCAATGGTTGATGACGATGAACAGTGTGAGATAACGAAGTGTTGCTCAATGGAACATGGATTGATCTAAATGAATTCATTGTATGTTTTCTGAGAGCTATTCTATACAAGATTGATCAATAATGTGTTGCTATAAAAATTGACATTAAGAAATGAAGTTGATCTCTATATGTAATTTTCTTTACTGTAATACAAAGAGACGTTTCTTGGTGTGGTGGGTTTTTCTCCCATAAGGTTTTCCCACATAAATCTGGTGTCCAATTGTGTATGTCTTTATTTCCCTTTTCTGTTATTCCTTTCTAGTGTATCTTAATGAACTGTAATTGCAAAATTTTAAAGTCCTATCTGCATTTGTCCCTGAGGTTTTGGCATTAGGAGAGTTTTTTTCGTACCTAAGCTTTCCTTACAAGTGGTATCAGAGCCTAGCCAGTTGTGTTATCCTTGTGGGTACGGTGGGTTTTTGTGTCAATTATGTTCAGTGGGAGTCTTGTTGAAGTCTGGTAATTTGAATTACAGATTAAGATGGCAAGCACATCAAGAAAGATTGAAATTAAGAAATTCAATGGAAGTAATTTTGAGTTGTGGAAACTTAAAATGGAAGATCTGTTGGTTGACCATGATCTTTGGCTTGATGAGTCTAGAACAAAGCCTACAGGAATGAAGCAAGAGGATTGGGACCTTGCAGATTGAAAATAAAAAGGGTTGATAAGGCTCTGTTTAGCAGACTTTTTTCTTTTAAATGTTCATGAAGAAAAGACAACATCCTCTTTGTGGAAAATACTGGGAGCTATTTATCAGGGCAAGTCATTGGTGAATAAGTTGTTCTTGAGGAAGAATTTATACTCTTTAAAAATTCAGGAAGGAGAGTCTGTTGCTGATCATTTGAATGCTTTCAACATGTTGATTGCTTAGTTAGCATATGTGGGTGTGAAGATTGATGAAGAAGATCGTTGTATGCTACTATTATGTTCTTTGCCAAATTCTTGGGATCACTTGGTGATGGCTATTGGGAGTACTACTTCATCTTTTAATATGGAAGATATTGTTGCTTCTTTGTTATCATAAGAGATGAGAAGAAAATCTTCTGAGATAGCGAAGGAGGCTCTTGTTGTTAGATGTAGATCAAAAGAAAAAGGAAAGAAGAAGGACAAGAAGTCCAAATCCAAATCAGAGGGGAGATCAAAGTCTCTTGATAAGAAGTCCAAGGTAAAGTGATGGAATTGTGGGCAACCTAGTCATGTCCAAAAGGATTGCAAAGAGGAGAAAAAGAATAAGAAGTATTCTTCTGATAGTGATTCTTCTCAAAGTGATGCAAACGCTTTCATTGCATTCCTTGGCTACAAAAGCATCAGATGATGTCTGGTTGATTGATTCTGGAGCATCTTTCCACATGACATCTCATAGAGAATGGTTCACTAAGTATGAACAATACGATGGTGGAAGGGTGTATTTGGCAAGCGATTCATCTCTAGAAATAGTTGGTTGTGGAAGAGTTAGAATTTAGTTCCTTGATGGAAGAGTGAAGGGAATCAATGATGTAATGCATATACCAAGTCTGACTCAAAATTTACTTTTTGTTAGTAAGTTGAATGATATTGGAGTGCAAGTCACATTATCTGGAAATGGCTGGAAGATGACTAGAGGCTCAATGGTGCTAGCTAGGGGTGCTTGTATTGGTACCTTGTATAAGTTGGATGCACATGTTGTGCAATGCAATAGTATCTCTGTAAAGTCACATAAGGCTACTCATGGAGAAAAGGAGGAATTTTTTTTTGATAGTGCAAACTCTATGGAAGTGAAACTTCCATTAGAAAAGACTATGCTTTGGCATCATAGGATTGGAAACATTGGAGAAAAATGTTTAAATAACTTGAAGAATAAAAACCTGGTTGAAGGGCTTGATGACTGTAACCTTGAATTCGAATTTTGTGAACATTGTATATATGGTAAACTACACCATGTTTCATTTTACTCCAGTCCTCACAAATCTTGTGGTTTACTTGATTACATACATTCTGATGTTTTTGGTCCAGTAAATGTTCCTTCTTTGTCTAAATCAAGATATTATGTATCTTTCATTGATGATTATTCGTGAAGGGCATTTGTTTATTTTTTGAAAAATAAATCAGAAGTGTTCAGTCATTTTAAGGAATTTAAAAACTTTGTGGAAAATCAGACTAGAAGAAAAATAAAATGCTTAAGGACTGACAATGGTAGTGAGTTTTGTTCTGATGAGTTCGAAAGGTACTGTAAAGATCATGGGATTAAAAGACATAAAACTACACCCTACACTCCACAACAAAATGGATTTGCTAAAAGGTTCAACATGACAGTGATGGAAAGAGCACGAAGTATGCTAAGTAGTGTTGGATTGGAGGAGAAGTTATGGGCTGAGGCAGTTGCAACAACATCTTATTTAATAAACCATTCTCTGAATTCCACTCTTGTTGAGAAAACACCTTTGGAAGCATGGTCTAGAAAGAAGCCCTCTTTGAGACACATTCATGTCTTTGGTTGTGAGGCATAATTGGAAAACAAGGCTATTAAATATATTTTTATTGGTTATAGTGCTGGAATAAAAGGATACAAGCTTTGGAATCCTGATACGGAGAAGGTTCTATACAACAAAAGTGTTATTTTTTGTGAGTTGAAGCCTTCTACTTTGGATCTGTAGTCAGAGATAAAATTAGAAAATAAAAAGGATGTAGTTGAAATTCCTCTGACACCAGATAAAGAAGAATTGAAAATTTAAAATGTACCTAAGACTAAAGAGAGCTCAAGTAGTTCTGAGAGTTTTGAAGAAGAAGATCAACCTCAGCCTCAGCCTGTGAGGAGGTCAACACATGAAAGAAAGAAACCTGATAGGTATGGGTTTTCTTTGTTAGGTTCTACTTGTGCCTATGCTTTAATTTCTAGCATTGATGAGCCTAGGACTATGAAAGAGGCATTTAGAATGTCTAATTCAAAATTTTGGTTGGAAGCCATGAATGAAGAAATGGCATCATTAGAAAAGAATGATACTTGGAGTTTGGTGCCCTTTCCTGAAGGTAGAAAAACTATTGGCTACAAATGGGTATTTAAAAAGAAAATAGGTTTAGATGGCAGTGTGGAAAAGTACAAGGCAAGGTTGGTTGCGAAGGGGTATTCCTAGGTAGAGGGAATTGATTAAGAAGAAATTTTTTCTCCTATATCTAAGTTGATGTCTATCAGATTTATTTTGTCACTTGCAGCAACATATGACTTAAAGATTGAATAGATGGATGTGAAGACAAAATTTCTTCATGGTGACCTTGAAGAAGAAATTTATATGTCCCAGCCTGAGCACTTTGTGGAAAAAGGTAAAGAAAATCTGGTTTGCAAGTTGAAAAAATCTCTAGGTATGGATTAAAACAATCTCCTAGAATGTGGTACCAGAAGTTTGACACTTTTTTTGGTCACTGGGATTTGTAAGATCGAAATTTGATCATTGTGTGTACTACAAAGCTGAAAATGATCGTGTTCTTATTATTTCTCTCTATGTTGATGATATGTTGTTCATAGGCAATAGTAAGTTAATTATTTCTGATCTAAAATCTCAGTTGTCTACAATGTTCGAAATGAAAGATCTTGGTGCAGCCAAGTATATTCTAGGAATGGAAATAACCATGGATAGGAAGAGTAGAAAAATTTGGCTTAGTCAGAGTAAGTATATTAATACTGTTTTGGAGAGATTTTGTATGACTGATTGCAGGCAGCTAGTTGTTCCAGTTTTGCAGGGAACGAAGCTATTTGTTGAAGACTATCCAAAATCTCCTACTGAGATAGAGGACATGACTAGAGTGCCTTATGCTAGTGTAGTTGGAAGTTTAATATATTCAATGGTTTGTACAAGACCAAACATTTCCCAAGCAGTGGGAGTACTAAGTCGTTTTATGGCAAATCCTGGAAGGACACATTAGGATGCTCTAAAAAGAGTGTTTAGATATATGAAGGGCACTTCATAATATGCTTTGTGTTACCATGGGAATTTGGTTGAATCACAGAGGACTCTCAAAATTCGAGGCTATGTGGATTATGATTGGATAGGGGACATTAACTACAGAATATCCACCAGTGGATATATTTTCATGATGAATGGTGGTGTAATTAGTTGGATGAGTAAGAAGCAAGTTGTAGTCACTTTGTCCACTACAGAGGTAGAATACATGGCAGCAACACATGCTTGTAAAGAAGCAATATGGTTAAAACATTTGTGTTCTAACATTGGGTTTGATGCAGGGATAATTACAATTTACTGTGACAGTCAGAGTGTTATTTGTTTGGCAAAAAATCCTAGTTTCCATGCCATGATAAAACATATTGATGTGCAATATCATTTTGTATGAGATATGGTGGAGGATGGAAAGGTCTCTTTAGAAAAATTGTATACTCTGAAAAATGTTACAGATGCATTGACGAAGCCAGTTGACAAAGAAAAGTTTAGGTGGTGTGCCAGTTCGATGGGCCTTAGTGCCCATGAATTTTAGTAGTTTTGTTGTGCTTTGGATGTGTCAGTAAGATCTTCGTCAAGTGGGAGATTTTGGGAAAATGTGCCTCAAGCTTACTGACATGAAACTCCTGAAAGAGCAAAATAGGTGAGATCCTTTGGAAGTCTTATCAACTAGCAGTTGTGTTCAAAGATTAAAAGTCACTGAGACTTTGGTTTTGTCTTGTTGATAGGAGTCATTAGCAAGACATGGCCATCATTGTGAGTTTCCAATCTCATTGCATCATGGCATATCTCTTACTGACAGATTGGTTACAATTGGTTATCAAGGAGACTCTTGGCGACGAGTGGCATCAGGGAGAGGCATGAACATTCAAAATGACTCATTTCGACAGAGTATGTCTCACTGAGGTTTTACACATTAGCGACGGATGTCATCGAGGAGATGGTATGAACCTTCAAAGTGACTCATTCCGATAGCGCTAGTCTCGCCAATGGGTTGGATCCTAGTGATCATCAGGGAGGCTCTTGGCTGATAGGTTTGCAGTCGGTATGAACTCTTGCTGAGAGTGCTAGTCTCACCGATAGATTTGTTTATGAACTGCCGATGGATCTCCATGTGATGAACTTTGGTGTAACATTTTTCCAATGGTGTTGCTCTTGCCGATAGACTGGTCAGGGTGACATGAACTGTCAATGACATTGGTGTAACTATGGCTGATGATACTTGGTCAGGTTTTCATTCGGTAAGAACTCTCGTCGATGGATTTGTGTTAGGTATGATGTCTCACCGATAGTGATTGTCTTGCTGATAGAGTGAGTCTAGGCAACATGTTTGAATTTGATATGACTTCTCAAGGTGTTTCTGATAGCGATGATCATACCAATGGTTCAATGATCAGGCACTTTGGTATCGAAGAGACATGGTCTAGTGTCTCACCAACATGTGATTTTGTTGAACCATTTTGACCGAATGACTATCCTACATGGTTTGTTTTGGACCAATCAGAGAAGCGGAATGTGAACCGTTAGCATTTGAACACTTGTGACTATTCTTGTGTGGAAAAAAAAAAAACCATAAGAAAATGGATTACACTCTGCAATGGTTGATGACGATGAATAGTGTGAGATAACAAAGTGTTTCTCAATGGAATACAAATTGATTTGAGTGAATTCATTGTAGGTTTTTTGAGAGCTATTTTGTACAAGATTGATCAGTAATGTGTTGCTGTAAATATTGACATCAGGAAGTGAAGTTGATCTCTGTATGTAATTTTCTTTATTGTAATACAAAGAGACTTTTCTTGGTGTGGTGGGTTTTTCTCCAGTAAGGGTTTTCCCATGTAAATCTAGTGTCCAATTGTGTATTTCTTTATTTCCCTTTTCTATTATTCTTTTCTAGTGTATCTTAATGAACTATAATTGCAAAATTTTAAAGTCCTATCTACATTCTTCCCTAAGGTTTTAGCGTGAAGAGTGTTTGTTCCACACCTAAGCTTTCCTTACAAGAATGGTCATGCATTAAATCCAAAGTACAAGATGCAACTATATAGGAGTTATCATTAAATTGAGGGCTATATCCTCAATGGTTTCACTAAAACCTTAAATATTATATTCTACAAACATGGGATGTATGTCAAATAATTAGATATTACAATCATCAAAAATATAAATATTAACATGTTCAATGGAATCATTAGTAGCACATGATGAATCCACATTAAAATCTATCTAATTCATAGGTGAAAGTGGAATCCTAGTGCATTTTATATGACATGTTTATTACATGATGTATCTACATTTGATACCTAAATATAAAAAATTATTGAAGCAATTGGAGGTGGGTGAATCTAAGTGTATATCAATTGACTACACTATGCATTCCATGTGAGAATCACATTGGTTTAATGAGCATGAACATATATAGAACTTAGGGTGTTATTATACATGTCAATATCATGCACATGTGAAGGTTCCTATGAGGAAACATCACTTTTAGATGGTGATTCAATATCTCCATGTAGTTTCCTAATGATTGTCTAAGTAGTGAAAGGGAACTATGAGTGAGTGATTTGATACATTATATACTCAACAATTATGAGAAAAAGGATACCATTGACTTGTTCCTTTTTTTCAAACCACTTATCCTTCTCATAAATATGACTTGGTTTAAAAACAGGTCCATAGAGAAAGGGTGATAAGCCATGTATATAGAAATGAGTCTTGAGCCCTCAATCTTGGATAAATAGTTCACATTATCCATAATGATAAATAGAATCCATGATAGTTAGAACACATGGTGAAACCCTAAATAGATTAGATAATCCAATACCCCCACAAAAAAAGCATAATGGTGGTACTTTATAGATGTTGTGATTATAAATTCCCAATGAAAGGATCCCCAAACACTCAATAAAAGTTTCACTCCCAACAAACAATAAGGTGACACTTTATAAATAGAGCAAGTTCAAGTACCACTTTCCAAAGTAGTCAAATGATCTTGATATTAATGTATTATATATGCCAAAAATATTAAGTTGTGCTAAAGTATAATTTAGATATTTAATAAAAAAATAAACAACAATAATGATGAGTACATTAAAAATAATGCAATTTAAAAAATTACCTAAATATATTTTCATATAAGTCAAAAAAGAATAAAAATTTACCAAATTATAAAGATTGATGTCACTCTATTAGCTATAGCCACTAGTATATTTAAAAATAATAATAGCATTGTACCTACACAACCCAACCTATACCCCATGATATAGAATATTCTCTATGGATTCTCATTGTTCATAATGTATGAAACTATTAAATTATATAAATTTTATATAAAATATTTTTCAAGATTCTCCCATGGCCTTGAAAATGACCAAAAATAATTTTTTGATAAAGGAAAAAAGGGTTTTACAGGGGCTCGAAACCATAGAGTTTACAAGCTAGAAAAAGATACGGCATCAGAGTACACAAAAAAAAAGGAAAGCTGCAACACAGAAAAAAGCAAGAAAGAACAATAGCTACCAACCAAGGATTAGCAAAAAGCCAGCAATAAGCCAACACCAAACACAACCAAAGCTAAGCTAAGGACTTAAAAGTTTCAGCAACCTTAGCTTCAAGGTTGCACATCTCCTGGGTCACCTTCTTCAAATCCTGGATCTCTTGAGGCAAAGACTCTGCTTTTCTCTTCAAGCTGGCTCTAGTCCTTTTTGAGGGGCAATCCTCTTTCTTAATTTTATCCTTTCCAACTTCCAAATTCACAAATAGCGACCCTTGATGGATGTTTTCTAGCTTCTCCACCACAGTGCCCAAGATAGTAGCATTTTGTTTCACAACTATGTGGCTATGCTTCGTTATGGTTTTCATAGTTTCCTTGATTTTACCAATTTCCCCTTCTAGATGCTTAACCTTATTCTCGTTATCCTTCATCTTGTTCGTGAGCTCAACAGTTCTCTAAAGGCATTCATCCATTGACCTCTTCTCTTCCTCAGTCCACAAAACCCCAACAGTATTTTGGGTAACCCCTTGAGCTTCCATCTCATCCAGCTTACTTGTGACTACCCTAATTTTCAAGATGAGGTCCTTTAACTCATTAAAAAACCACTTCATAATCCTGAAGTAGTCAACAACTCCATTTCTAGATATTGCCAGAATGTCATTAGGATATTCCCAGTCTGGCTTGAAGTAGTGGTCTTCAGGTTTGAGATCTCTAGGGAATCTAGGTCTATTCTCTCTGTTAATGGTAGGGTAAGAGGTGTAAGAATCCTCAGAGGCTTTAGGGGAATCCGAGTTATCCTCCAAAGAATCCTTAGAATAAGAAACCAAATTTTTCATGGGGGGATCCTTCTTCTTGATTTTCGCCATCTAAGAAGTTCCAATAGGGGTTTCCATAGAGGGATCTTTCTTGTTCAATGGTTTTCTCTGAGGGGTTTTCTTCTTTATCTTTTTTTTGGGGGCGAGGGGTGAATCTTCCTCTTCCCACTCAGAGTCCTCATCATTTTTTCCTTCAATGAGCTTATCTCAGTATCATATCCCTCTAAGGCCGAAGCTGTTAAGGGGTTAGACAAAGCATGAATATTTTTATAATGCTCATGAATAAGCCGAATAAGACCAGTGTGTAGGTTCAAATTCTCTCTAGGGATTTTTCTATGTTCTTCAATACTATTATTCACAGAGAAAAATAGGTAGTGAGGAAAGGGGATCCTTAGCTTGTGTTGAAAATGAATGAGGGAAAAATGGTATTCATAGACTCTTGTAAATATGTCATCCAATGTAATATATTCCATCAGAATTCTAAGCAACTCCTGCCAAACCTTCTTGACCATCATGACATCAAAATAACTGTTAGATATTTTGACCAGCTCCTTGCTTTCCTCATCAGTTTTGGGAAATTTGATAACAACTTCATCCAAGAACTTTCTATCCCAAAAGAACTTCAACCCTTCAATCAAAAGACCAGTGATTTCCTCAATAAGGTTCTCATCAACCTTCACCTTCCTTTCTGAGAGAGTAATTTCACCTTTTTTCTAGTGTTTAGCAAAATACTTAATAACTTTTGATTCAGGACCATGGATTTTTTCAATGAATGGATCCAACCTGCCCCTCTTAATGTGCCTGCAAACCTTTGAGTTCTTGTGTTTCTCACAACTTAATGGCTCAAATCTCTTTCTTCTCCCCCCATTGTTGTAGTAACCTTTCCCTTGTTCCAAGTAGAGTGAATGACCAAACCAGAGAGCCAACAGCAGAACCAAAGCACCCACAAAATGTGCCAGCCCTGATAGGTAGTATAAGTAATTACAGTGCCACCATCATATCGAATGATGTCACAGTACTTGGCTTTATTCTCCTTAATCATCATTAAATGCGGAAACTCTCCCATGAGTGATATCATAATCAATTAAGGCTCTTACATAATCTCCCAAGTCGTTAAAATCTTGCCACATCAGCTTCCCATTTTGTTTGACCCCCTCATTAGAAAAATAGTCTGAAACCCTATTTGCTTCCCTAAAGACATGAAATATTCTAACCTTTTCAAAGTTGGATAAAATATAAATAGCTTCTTCTATCCAACATTTGATGGTCCATGAGGGGGGGGACTTACCAAGGAGATATTCAATAATGTTTTTGGAGTCACCCTCAATCCATATATTTTTAAAGTTCATTTTATTTGCAAGATCAATAACCTAGAAGGCACTAATGGCTTCGGCTAAATGATTAGACTATGCACCCAAGGGGATAGCCACCGTCAAAACAAGCTTTCCATTATAATCTCTTATCACTCCCCAACTCCCTCTCGGCCCCAGATTTCCCTTAGCCACACCATCGAAATTAGCTTTTATCCAACCCCTAGGGGGTGACTCCAATAAACATCTTCATGGTTCTTTTTTGCTAGTCTTGGAGCCTTTGAAACATAATTTTTAATATTTCAATCTTTTGCCATCTTAAGGTCATAGTTAGAACAGACCACAGCCTCCATCTTATTCTCCTGATAAGGGATATTGTTGATGTTTTCCATGATAAATTTGTATGTTTTCTCAAACACAATATTTTCTAGAGCTTCCTTGTCACTAAAGATTCTATTATTTCACTCCTTCCACACTCCCCAGGCAATATAAGGGAAAGTAAAAGACCATAATTTGTGGATAGTAGGATTTAAAGAATGAGCATTCCATTGAATAAAATGATCTTCAATAGAGCCAGGAAAGACCCACGAGAGGTTCCAGAGAGAGAAATCTTCCCCAAATAGAGTTCACATACAGACAGTGGAGGAACAGATGGTTCATTGTTTCCGCTTCTTCCTTGCATAAGTAACATCGATTCAGGATCTTGAAGCCATGCTTATATAGATTATCTACTGTGAGCATTTTATTCTGGAGAAAAATCCAAAAGAATATGTTAAACTTAGGAGTCAAGTGTTTAAACCAAGCTTTATCCCATAAGGGAGGAGGGGCAAGAGAAAGAGACAACAAAGAGACGGCTGAGGAGACCAAGTAGTTTTTTGAAGGGTTAGCCATCCAAACTAAAAGATCATTCTGTTGAATCAACCCCATTTTGATAGCCATCAAAGAGGATTGGATCGATGCAAGGTCCAAACTAATTTGGCACAAATTCACACATCCCCCATTTCTCCAATAATCCACAACGTGAATCCCAAAAATTTCCTTGTAGGTATCAACCCATCCATTGAAGATTTCATATGAAATTAAGGGCTTCTTCATTAACCACCTATCTTCCCAGAACATAGCTTGTCTCCAATTTCTTATGCTTCATCCAACTCCCAAATCAATAATGTTTCTCCCTCTAATCATATCATTCTAGAGAACTGAACCATGGGGAAAATTTGGAGACTCAAGCAAAGCCTTGAGAGATCCAATATTTTCCATATATTTTCTTTTTAAAATACTATTCCATTCCCCATTAGATGAGAAATCTCTCTAGATTTGGTTAGAAACGAGAACCCTATTCATCATTCTAATCTTTCTAAGATCCAGACCTCCCAAATTTTTTGGCCTACAAACATAATCCCAACTGATAAGAGGTATTCTTTTTCTTTCTTCTACACCTAACCAAAGGAAGTGTTTTTGGATTTTTTCAATTGCATCCACATATTTGGAAGGGATTTTAAAGAGACTTAAGGAATAGATTGGAAGGTTCTAAAGAGTAGCTTTTAGAAGTTGAATTTTTCCAACTTGGCTGAGGAGAGCTCCTTTCCATCCAACAAGCTTTTTACTGAACCTATCCACCAAAGAGTTCCAAAAGGATTCAAGAGGCTTAAGACCCAAGGGAAAGCCAAGGTAGATAGATGGAAGAGATTCCACTCTACATCCAAGAATTATATAAATTTTGTTCTGCCTAGGCTCCAAAGTGTTGAGGAAGAATAAAGAGAATTTTTGTCTATTAACCATCTGACCAAAATCCCTCTCATAATCATCTAGGACTTTTTTCAAATTCCTAGCTTTTTCCACTATTTCAATCTTCCCATCAAAATAGTATCTACAAACTATTGGTGGGAACAGACCCAATTACTAAAAGAAGGCCTTAATCCCACTCAGGATCCCTGATCAACCATTATTTTCAAGTTCCTCCCAAGGAATTCTACCATAATGGTAGATAAAATGGGGGAAATGAAGTCTCCCCCTCTCAAGCCCCTAGAATTTTTAAAGAAATGTGAAGGAGACTCATCACCAGGATAGCTATGGAGGCTGAACAAATGAGTTGACTAACTAGCTGCAATACTCTATTGCTAAAGCCAAATGCCCTCATGATTTTGGGTAAGAACTCCCAGTCAACACGACCATAGGCTTTTGAGATGTCCAGTTTGAGAAGAAAACCTTTAGTCTTAGATTTAGTGAGAGAATAAAAATTTTCATGGATTGAAATGATTGAGTCAAGGATCTGCCTTCTAGGACCAAAGCCATTCTACTAAGGAGAAATCAAGGAAGGTAGAATAGACAAAATACTAGTGGTAAAAACCTTTGATATTATTTTATAGAAGGAATTGCAAAGGCTTATAGGCCTGAAAGCTTCAAAGTCTGCAACTCTTGGGTGCTTAGGGATGAGGACCAAGAAAGTAGTATTTAGTTCCTTTAGGAGGCTTCTTGGTCCAAAGAACTCTTTAACAACATTAACCACATCCTCTTCGACAATCTCCCAGAACCACTGAAAGAAGAACATAGGAAACCCATCAAGTCCTAGAGCCTTGTTGCCCTCAAAAGAGAAGACAACTCTCTTCATTTCTTCCCCAAACGGAATAACAGTAAGCATCTTGTTATCTTCTTCCTTAACAAATTTAGGGATGGCCTCTAAAAGATAATCTTGCATTCCAAGATTAACCCCATCACTCGTTGAAAGTAGATTATTTTAAAAAATGACAATTTGTCTCCTTATGTCATCATCCTTCTCAAAACGGCTACCATTGTACTCAATGTGAGTAATTCTATTAGCAGCCCTATGTTTCATAGTAGACATGTGAAAATATCTAGTATTTTTATCTCCAACTAAGAGCCACAAATCCCTAGATATCTATCTCCTAAATTCCTCCTCTTTGGCTATTATATCATGCAGCTTTACAAGCAGCTCATTTTCTTTCATCATGTTATCAACAATGTATACCTCCAGCTAGATTTTGTCCTGTATATCCTTCAATTCTGGCTATAATTCAAAATTGATGCCAAAGATATTACCAAAGGTTTCTTTATTCCATCTTCTAACCTTATTTTTGATGTCCCTCAGTTTCTTGGCAACCCTAAACATAGTAGTCTCGGGAATAGAGATATTCCACCATTTCCTCATCTCCTCAAGGATCTGAGGGTGGGAAAGCCACATACATTCAAATCTAAAGGGGAAATTCCCCTTAGCCAAGATAGGGTCCACCACAAAACTTATAGGATAATGATTTGAGCCCACCCTAGAAAGAGCCTTTAAGGAGCACAAATAATTTAAAAACCATTGATTAGAAATTAAATTTCTGTCTAATCTAACTTGAATCAAATCCTTACCAGTTCTTCAATTTGACCAGGTAAAAGAGGCTCCTTGCAGCTCAAGATCAATCAGAGCCTGATTATTAATGAAGTCCATTAGATCCATTCTACTTTCCAAATTCATGTGGGATCCCCCAAACTTCTCTATTTCATGAAGAGGGGTATTGTAGTCTGCCATAACCACCCATATTTCATTAATGAATCTCCTATAGAAGACAACCAACTCTTTCCAAAAGGTTTTTCTAGCCCCTTTCCTATTTGGGGCATAGATTTTTGACTGGATCTAGCAAAAAATATCTCTGATATGGGTAAATTTGGTTGCCACATGATTGGTACTCTCAAGCAGTAGTTCACCTTTAATAAGGTTCAAATTCTAGAAGGTAACAATCCCCCTAAAGCCCCTTCAGAGCTATTACCATGCACCCCAAAAAACTTAAACATATTAATCCTTTTCACTTTTTCTTTAGGCATTTTGGACTCCTAGACAAGTAAAATATCAGGTTTATGGTCCCTAACAAAATTGTGCAACACGTCCTACTTATGGAGGCTATTCAACCCCCTTATGTTCCATGA